>JABUQX010073407.1:0-15000 GCA_015478945.1 Trachelipus rathkii
ATACTTATCGTACTAAAGCTCTTAAATAGTTTATACTATATCATCCAACTAAACAAGACTAATTCTATAAATACTATATTTTTGAGATCTTCATATACCTACATCTTTGTATATTATTATATTTAGATATAATATTATTAATATATATTATGTTATTAACCTCACACGCACTATACCTATCACTTCTATTACTATATATATACTGGTAATAAAATATAATAATATCAATACTATACCATACTTAGTTTTACTTATCTATTACGTTATATAATATTATAGTACGTACATCATATATATTGTACAGCATAGTCAATAGTGGCGTTATATCTATTTAGGGAGGGTGCTACTATACTTATTATAAGGTAGGGAGGCCATTTATGGGCCCCCCACACCTAAGTACTATTTACGAAAATTTTTCTATGCTTACACTTAAATAATTTTCAAAAGTATTCATATATCGTTATAATATTAAAGTTCAGAAGTTTAATTAATTGTTATTATTACATTCGTCCGCTGTCTAGGTAACAATTATCGTCAAAGTTATCCACATTAGTTAATAAAACTAAATTTGAATAACCACATACAGAGATATATGTTTAACATCACATAAATTCAAGCATACTTAGAAATTTAAAGTATTCACTTCGAATTTATTATATAGAAAATAGAATAAGTGCTGGATATTAAATTAAATTAACGCTAATATCTGTCACCGCGTGAGAGAGAGCAGGAAGTATTGAAACTATCGTACTGTATATTCATAATACTTCAAGTATTTTACTATTATATACATTATTTGTTCTCCATTAAAATCAGCACGACCAAATCACAATAACATTGACCTTTATACCTGATCCTTCTTACTACTATGGCTTATCATATATTCGCATTGTCATTGTGGTCGTGTCCAGTTGTTTTATACGTGTCAGTTTTTCTGATGATTTTATGTGGATCTTATGCTAGCTGATTTTGTAGGTGGCGTGGCTATGAACGAGGAAGGTTTTTTAATATTTTTCTGGCAAATTGTCAAGAAAATTAGTTAATTTGTGGGAGTTCAAATGTGTGTGCCATCCACCACTTTAAGAGACAGATAAAGGCCCGATGTTTTGACCTATTGTTGATATATATCTTTACTCCATAGAAAGATCTCGAAAAGCCCAAAATGAAATAAGATTTTAGTAAAAGGCAGAAATGGGATTTTATTGGAAGTTCTTATGTGAAAATGCGCTATCGATCCAGCACAGGTCTACTACCAATAAACCGCATATAAGATATGGGACTCAGTTCTCTTGTTTCGCAGTCACAAATTTCCAAATATTTACATCTTGTTGCAACAATACTGAAGCAATTTATTACCTATCGTAGTTTAATATGCTTCATGTAGTAACAAGGAAGTAATTTTACTTCAAGAACCTATCTGTAAAATACCCTACTTTGCTAGAATGGACTTTGGAGATGCAAGGAACTTTTGGACTTCGTCCCTCCTACTCATTACACTCGAAATTTCCGAACAAAAATAGAAGATGTCAATTTTCCGGACTCGCTCACACTCATAGTCAGGCGAGGTTAAATTAATCTATGCAACTTTTTATTCTAGATGTCTTTGTCAATTAATACACAACAATGTAAAACACAATTTTTTTAGTTTTGTATTTAATTTTTAATCTACTGTTCCTTCGCTCATTTTTTTATATACATCTGTAATAATTTATTTAACTTCTTTTTATACTATTTCTATAATTTATATATATCTTATTAGGGGCCTATGATAGTTTGATTATCTATCTACGTCTTATTATTTACTATTTTATTAGACCTAGGGTATATCTTTACTGTTATATATTATTATACCGGTCGATAGCTATCATTCGATTATTATATGAGACTGGTTCTATTACTTCTTCGTATTCAGACTATATTTATTATTTAATAAATTCTATAATTACTAAGTATTTATATATATTCTACCTTATAAATATTTTATAATTTCTCTATATATCAATACTTATAATGATATTAAATTCACTAACTTTCTATTATCATATATTGTATTATTTCTATTGTCATCATATAATATTCTTTGAACCCATATATATATTTCTATCTATATTTTTCAATCGATTATAACTAAGATTGTTTAGTCTTACCCTGCAAAAAAATTCTCTTGGATACGCACTGTCATATATATATACTTATACTATATATATATATCTTTTCTCTTTCTCTATATCTATATATTATATATATCTATCTAGTATTTTCTCCGGTCCTATCTCCGTTATCTCTCCTCTCTCTCTCTCCCTATCTTTCATTTCTCTTTCTTCCTCTCTTTCTTTTCCCTCTCCATTTGCTTCTTTCCTTTTCTCACGTTATTTCCTTTTTTACATTTTTTACCTGTCTCTCTAGGGTCTCCATTTTCACTCTGACTCTTCTTTTCTCTTCTATTTTTTTCTCTCTATTCTCTCTTTCTCTATCTCTCTCTTTCTCTCTTCTCATATCTTTATAATACTATATTTAATCTTATAATCATATCTAATTATGGGGCTCGAGCCCAATCGGGGGACAGAGGGTCGGTGAACGTATTTTTCCATACTCCCGTAGGGGAGGGGCGTGAGGTAATCCCGCGAACACCTCCAAATACCTAAAGAGCTGGGGTTCCGGAGCCCCTCCTGGAGGGGGGTAAATAGTCCTACCGACGTACGTCCAGCGAGAGGCCGAGAGACCCTGACTCGTTCCATCTTTGCGATTTACCCTTTGGTATTCCTTTATTTGTGAAAAAGGAAGCAGCACCCCAAAAATAAAATAAAAACAAATATTACTAAAAAAAAATTACTTTTTTAAAAAATTATTTATATAACCATATTATCGAAAATCCTTTATCTTGAAGCATGTCTTGCCTACATAAGAGCAGGGTGTTAGCAAAAGACGTTTATAGAAATATTTGAGCACCAAAGTCAAAAAATAAAATTAAAAAACTGACGGAGTCGTAATACAGGAAAAGGTCTATTACTCATTGTGAATCATCCCGTTACCACTTAAAATTGATTGTAGTGATCATATAACTAGAAATATATTTAAAAAAAACAAAAAAAATCTCAAAACTGCACGGAGTTCGTAACGAACAGCTAAAGGCCTCTTATACTATGAAGGTAAGGCACATATTATACATTTTCATTTTCTCCTTATATATATTATATATATATATATATATATTAGGGTATATTTATATTATATATTCTATTATATATATTTTATCATATATATATAATGGAAATGAAATGTTTTGAAAAAAACAATCAGTTAAAAATTACAAAAATGATCGAAACTTAAAGAGAATAAATGTGAAGTTCAAAAAGAAAAAAATATCAGACAGTGGAACAAATTCACTTTTTTGTTCCAACTTAGCTTTATTAAGCTACGATCACGGTGACACATTTCGCTCGTATTACATAAGTAAAAATATACGGTATAGAGCTATTTTCGGAACAAAAGATTTTTGAAGTTTCCATTATTTTCTTGGAATAAAATTGTTCGACCAGAAAAACTCGTTTCTGGTTTTTTGCCGCCGGTTATATATTACTACTTACGGTTAATTATATCTATATTATATTTCTTGTATCGGTATACTATATTTCTTATATATATATATATACCCCTTATATAGTCATACTCTATAACTATATTATACTATTTTGGGATTCTTATTTTTTATTATTATTTTATATTATTTTTTTTTATTTTATATTATAGAGGAGGAGAGAGAGAGAAGAGAGAGAGAGAGAGAGAGAGAGAGAGAGAGAGAGAGGAGAGAGATGAGAGAGAGAGAGAGAGAGAGAGAAGAGAGTTACAATGAAATAACAAATGTTGGTTTAGTTTAGTTGTGATCTTAGCTTCTGAAATTTTTTAGGGAGGGGCTGCAGTTCCGCAGTGCCTTATGGACGAGCGCACTGACGATACCCCCTTCAAAGCCACAATATGTCATTCCTGTTATGGCACCTTTCTTCTCACGCCTCTGAGAAACTCACATTTCTCTACTCCAGGCATTCCTTTGCTGACTCAATCTATTTTTTCCTGCGGTCTCAGCCGTCGATTCCCAGCACACTCACCCACTATACATCCGCTTTAAAACTACTAACCGACTATCATCCATTCTCTTTATCTACATGACCAAACCATTCCTTAAGTACTTTCTTTCTATTCTCTCATCTTGCCCATTTCTTCACACCACAACTCTCTAATACGTTCATAACCTCCCTATCACCATTTTATCAAATATTCTCTTCCTTCGCCCCCCGCCATAAACCACCCCTAAACGATTGTCCATTCTGAACACTTGTTATCTTTAGATCTATACCTGTTATTCCAGACCATGAATCTCAATTCACTCCCTGCATTAAAACGGCAACAAATACTCCTCCATGTAGACCCAGCGCACTGCAGGACTTAGTCCTTTACATCACCAACACAATTTAATTGCAACAGCCATCTTCTTGCCATTCATAGTTTTCCTACTACACTCTTCATCATTCATTAACTTTTTTTCATCCAACATATATCTTTAAATATTTAAACTTCAGAACACTATTTTCCAGCTTCTCACAATCTAACATAACTTCCCACTGAGGACTGTCCACTCACGAACCATAACGTTAACTCTTATCTACGATAACTTTCAAAAATCCCCTCCTTTTATACACCCTAAACCAAATCTCTTTACCAAACCTCTGAAACTCTCTTCATATTCGCCACACAAAATCAACACAATCCACTCTCTTCATCTCCCATCATTCTAACACATACCCTTGCCAAACCCCACCTCTAATTCTTTCATAACCCAAATCTCTATCAAATATGAATAACCAAGGAAACATAACACATCCTGCCTCACTCCGCTATTAATATTTAAACCAAATCACCTTTGAACTCTATTTATCCTTCAAACACGCTCCCTATGTAATACACTACTTTGATTCCATTCTAAGAAACTTAACATCAACACGCCCATATAATACTCAACACCTTGCCATAGAGCTTCCCATTAATCCTGTCATACACCTGTTTACAAATCCATAAAACCTAAATACATTTATTCTTCTTTCCCTCATTTTCCCAATCATTTATGTCAATGTACAAGATGTAAGACTGTGACCTATCTCTACCAGCCTAAAGGGCCTTGTTCTTCACCAATCAGTCACATCGACTCACTTTTTCGACCCAAAAATACCAGCAATATTCTTCCCTACACACATTTAATTAAGCTATTCCCCCAATAATACCTTAGTTACCTTATCCTCCTTACCCTTATATAAGGGTAACTATTATTCGCTTCTCTAACGACTTGGAACTATAACCCTCGCTTTTAATAAACGCCATTGTTACAAACTTCCAAATCCAAATCAATCTCCATCTCGCCTATATATATCTATATAATATATATATATATATATAAATATAATATATATATATATATTATATATATATATAAATATATATATATTATATATAATAATAAAACTACTTTATATTCGTAAAGGGAAATTTATTTAGAATACAGTACAGAAGAAATAACAATACATATCGTAGGAAAATGATTAAAAAAATAAATATTGGCAGTTAAAAATGCCAAAAGTTCTTGCACACAGTACTTTGCAAATTTTCAACTACAAAAAGGTGCAAGTACAAGTACAAGTACAAGTGACTGGGTTTTAGATGTACTGCAAGTTACAAGTACCGTACAAGTACTTTCCAAGCCTGAACATATATAATATATATAGTATATATATAAATATAATATATATATTTTATATATTATATATATATATATATCTATATATATATATATATATATATAATGACATACTTTATATTTCGAAATAAAGTGAAATTTAATTTAGGAATACATACAGAAGAATACTAATATCACTGCTTAGGAAAATGATAAAAGAAAAAAATAAGAAAAAAATAATTGGCAAGGTTATAAAAATGCCTAAAATACTTGCAAGTACTTTGCAAATTTTCAAGTACAAAAGGTGCAAGTATAAGTACAAAGTACACTGGTTTTAGAAACTGCAAGTACATGTATAATTGTACTTACTCCCAAGCCTGATATATATATTATATATATATATATATACTGCATATAATATATTATAGATATTATATATAATATATATATATATATTTATATATAATATAATATATATATAATAATATAATTATATTATATATATATATGAATGCTATGTATTTTATATAATATATATATATAATATATATATATATATATATTATAATATAATATTAAATATAATATATAATATATATATATAATTTAATATATATATATAATATGTATATATATGTTTATATATACTATATATATATATATTATAATATAATATATATATATATATTATTTTTAATATATATTATATATATATATATATATATATAAAATATATCTATAATATTATATTCATATAATAAAAATATCTGTATACAATATATAATAAATGTGTATATATATATATATTATATATATAATGTGTGTATAGGTGTGTGTGTGTGTGTGTGTGTGTGTGTGTGTGTGTGTGTGTGTGTGTGTGTGTGCGTGTGTGTGTGGTGTGAGTGTCGTACGAGGAGCCTAAAGGATAATGGTAGTTGGTTTGGTTGTGACTCACAACCACTTATCTCTCTCTACGCTAAGAAAGCTTATGCATTCCTCGGACCTGGTAGAGACCGCCGTAAGCGACCTCGTATCTTTCGGGGAAACTGTATGAAACTCCTGAATACATGAAATAAATGGCTAGGAGAAGAGGAGAGAGGCGATGAATATATTTAGAAAAAGTAAATTTGATCTGTTCCTTGCTACTTAAATAAAAGTGAAAGGAGGCGGTGAAGAATAGTGGTGTGGGGTGGAATGTGTTAGCTAGAGTGGAGAGTAATGAGAGGTGGAGAGAAGGAGTTGCGATTTTGATGAGTGATTTGTGGCATAGAGCTATGGTGGATTTTGTTTGTGCGAGTACTAGAATTCTAATGGTTAAGTTTAAGTTTAAGAGGATCAAGTCAAGGTATATAGGATTTAGCATATGGTCCATCTGAGGGTAATATTGAGGAGAGTGAGACTTTCTGGGATAATCTATCGATGTTTTGAACGGGTGAATAGGAGCTCTAGGTTGATTGTGTTGGGTGATTTGTATGGGTGGATAGGTGGTAGAAAAAGAAATGGTATAACAAGTGCTTTTGGGGTTGTAGGAAGGTGATTTATTTCTGCGAGGAGAGGTGTGTGTGTGTGTAAGTAATACATTTTTCGAGCACTAGAGTATTCATAAGTATACGAGAGTTGATATAGGCAGAGATAGTATCTAAGTAAATAGTATGATTGATTTTGTGTTGATGAAGAATGAGATGCTGAAATATGTGTTGGATGGAAAACCAGATTATAATTTTGGTTATTATAAAATTAAATGAATGAGTCACAGGAGATTTTACTCTCCATCAGCGGGATTCGAACATTGGACTCCGCGTCGCTGAGTAACAATGACCGGGAGCTTTATCCACTAAGCCATCCGCGTTCCCAAAAAAGAACTCTTCAAGCGTAGTTTTTAAAGTGAGGGCATGGATGGAGAGGAAAGAGAAAAGCAAGAAAGTGGGGAGAATTTAGAGTGAGAAGATAAACTAACAGGATTATAAGGAAAAAAAAGTACGTGAGATCACTTGCAAATAAATCAGTTGAATGTGAACAAGATGGATGCAAATGAAGGAAGCGTTTGTTACTAGCGCAAGAGAAGTATGTTCGTTTGCTAAAAGAGGAAATAAGAATGTGTGTGTGTGTATGTATGTGTGGTGGTGTAGGTGTGTGTGGTAGGTGTGTTGTGTGTGTGTGTTCTTTTTTAGGGTGCATTGAAATTTTTTTGAATTATTACAATCAAATTCATTCAAATCAGTTCGCCAATAAAATTTCTTTGCGCTCTTTCACTCAGAAATTCATTTAGTGCATGCAATGTCTCGGAGGAGTTTTACTTTATTGCCTTCAATGATTTCACTGTTTCAAATAGCTTTGAATTTTGTATATATATATATATATATATATGATATATAATATATATATATATATATATATATATATAACAGTTTAGCATCAATATGTGCTACACATATCGATCACATTTCACAATTCCACTCATACTAAATCCAGGACTACCTACTTCTCAACCGTGAGTCAGGATATTAAAATCCTATCAACCAACATTGCTGACTATAAGTCAAGTCATAAACATATCCAGTATGATCAAATCCACAACAAGTCCCTACTCACTCAGACTGAAGGTGATCACAAAACATGCGCAAAGAAACAATTCCAACAATGAGAATGGATATTATCTTATACATTTGTGTTTACGCGTTACGTAAATCTTATCTACAGAGAGGATACTATGGCTCAAAAAGCCATACACATAAAGAAAACGTCTTGCTATGTAGTAGACATTCGAGACATCGTCCATAAGAATTACAAGACAGGAGTAGCAGTGATAACGTTTAGCAAGTACATCAGATAGAACTGTGCGATACCCATGGTCGTCCTATTATTGATAACAAAATACGATTGCAAACAGACACAAGACTCTTCAAATACGAAATATGATCCAGAATCATCGATCAGACATCAACGCATGTAATACGAAAAATATAGCGAGACCTCCGCATAATCGAGAAAGTGTATGGACTAAAGTAGTGTAACACCAGATCCTAGTAACAGCATATATGGATTTTACGGAAACTTGTGTATACTCGTCTTTGTTGTGCCCTTGATGGCTTTGGTGATTTCTGCTCTAGTAGCGCGGAGAATTTAGCTCAGGCAAGCGCTGCGAGGTGCTTGCGCGTTACAATGACGGTATTCCTTGCCATGAGTACATATCGCCGATAGTATGGAGGTTCGACAACTAGCCGTAGATGCGCTTATACAGGGATGAAGCGTAACTCTCGGAGTTCGCGTAAGCCAATGGATGGGACTATCCTTATCGCCTAACTGAGTATATATTATATTATATAATTATATTTATATATAGTGGTGTATTGTGGTACGTGTATTTTTTTGTGTTAGTTTGTGTTGTTTTTTGTGTTGTGTGGTGTTGATGAGTAGTGGGTGGTTATTTTGTGGTTGAGTTATGTGTTTAGTAGTTTTATATTTGTGTGAGAGTTTATTGATTGGGTGTTTGATTGTTTGGGTTGGTGTGGGTTGTTGTGGGGGTGCTAGTGAGTAGGTATATATATTTATATATATATATAATATATATTTGATTATATATAGTATATATATATATATATTGTATATATATATATATATATATATAAGTATATTATATATATATATATATATATTATATATATATATATATAATTATCATACAAATAATTCAAAGCTATTTGAAACAGTGAAATCATATCAAAGACAATAAATATCAATGACAAGAAAATAATAAATTTCTGTCTGTTCGAACAGCTAAAGTCATTACAAGGACGTCCCACCTCTCGTGCATACATGTTATGCAGTATAATGGAGTACCCAGGGTACCATCCTATCACCAAAAATGTATTTATTTATTTATTTATTTATTTTTTTGCACGATTTATCACAACCCACATACCCCTCTATAAAAAAATCAATTATTATGCTGATAATCTAGCAATCACACCTTAAATCAGCTATAAATACAGTAAGACAAGAACTGCAGCAACACATAAACCGATTGTGAACACAGTGGCTGGCATCAAACAGAAAGTCTTCTTCTCCCCAAAAATCCTCTATCAAATTGCTCACACCTGACAGAGGAGAGTCAAATACTCATCCAACAATTTTTCTTTCAAACATCAAACTCACTCTTAATTAACAAACCACCATCCTTGGCTTAACTTTCGATACCCACATGACATTTAACCCCACTTAAATAACATTACCTCCGGAGACACACATACTTTATATTGAATGAAAACAAATTGAAAAAAACTAACCGGAATAGATTTTGCCCAACACAAAGAGTCCCTCACAATAGTATACAGACAATACCTCCGTCCCATCTTAAACTATGCATCGCCCGCCTAAGCTCCCACAATATAATAATCCAATATCCAAAAAAATTAGAGGTCGATCAAATTAAAGCTTTTAGAATAATAAGAGGCTGCCTACCTTTTACACCCATCCACCACTTACAAACTGAATCAAAAATCTTTCCCATAGAGGCCCATTTTGACATGATAAGCTGCCAATTTTACAGCAAATCACTCTCCAAAGACTATCCCTCCCCCGCACCTAACATTACAACTTCTACCTGCACCAAGAATGAAAAAGGTCACACCAGCTTTATACTACTCTAACATATAAAACACGATTTCCCCTCCGCCCTCTGAGAAGCTTATTATCAAACATATCCTCACTCAGTTAACACAAAGAATGATCTCCGAATATCCAAAGAACATCATACTCCAAGAACGTCCACCGAAATACCTCCCCCAGAGGAATCTTTGGACAGTCAAACCAGAGTAATACTGTCTCGTCTCCTCTCTGGGCACCGTCCCTCCCTCCCTTCAGGAATATAAACATAGATTTTATAGAGATCCCTCCCCCTACTGCTAAAGTTGTCACTCCCAGACAAATGACGAAACAGAACATCTCTTACTAAGCTGTTCAAACTTAACGAACATCAGATGCAACTTAGACACACTCGCTCTAACGTATCTATGGACTCAGCCTGCTGTGGTGGGGAGGTACTTCGGGGAAGAGGGGAATTTACCAAGTAATATATATATATATATATATAATATATATATATATATATATATATATATATATATATATATATATATATATATATATTTATAATGAAATTTTGAAGCTGGAAATAAAGCTAATATTAAAAGAGCAAAATAGAAGGCCTTTTTGCGACTGACTTCAGCGTTCAATTAACAAATAATCAGCAAACGAAGGCAATAATATTGTAATTATTTTCGTCAGCAACCTGCAATTATTGTCGTCAGTGTCGATAGTTTCATTAGGGTAAAAGGATTTTCAGTTTTATCATCTATTAAATTCGGCTTAATATGTTTTAAGATAAAAGATAATCATGTACACAAACAAACAAGCGAATGAATGGTGTCGCAAACACAAATTGTGTCTATTTTTTTGAGCAATCAAAAATACAGATATGAATATATATATATATTATATATATATATATTTATATATATATATATATTATTTATATATATATATTATATATACTATATATATATTATAATATATATTATATATATATATATATATATTATATATATATATATATATATATAGTATTTATAATATAAATAACTCAGTGGCGTAGTTTAAGGATAGGCTGGGTAAGGCATTGCTATCTTATTTTTAAGAACAAATTAATAATTAAGAAAAACAAATAAAAAATATAAAATGTTAATATAATAAAAACCAAAGAATTTTTCCTCACACAACTATATAGAATATCCAAGAAATGAACTATTTTATGACTTTGCCTCCCTATCCAATGTTTAACTTGCATACGCACATAGGCGTAGCTGAAATAAATAATACCTATAGGGCCCTAACTGGTTTAGTATATAAAGGGAGGCAAGCCTCCTGCTCGTCGGTCGTACTCTCAGTGCGTCATTAGATGTTGCCGTTTGGCGTTGTGCATATCGCGGGTATTTTTTTAAATTTTCTTTGGAACCGTTTTTCGCTTTGCAATTTATTATTATTATTAATTATTATTATTATTATAAATTATTATTATTAATTATTAATATATTATATTATTATTAATTATTAAATTATATTATTATTATTATTATTATTATCATTTTTTATTATTATTATTATATATATTATATATATATATTATATATATATATATAATATATAATATATATATAATATATATATGATATATATGATATATATATAAATTATATATTATATATATATATATATATATATATATAGCATATATTATATATATATATAATATATATATCATATACGCTATATATACTATATTAGGTAATTTATAGGTTTGTTTATATTAAATTTTGTATAGTATAGTATAATATATATATATAATTTATAATATAATATATATATATATAATATAATATATATATATATATATTGAGTATTGTGTGTGGTTGTGGTATATAATAACTAAAATTATACTATACCAATATATTATAGAATTATAAATCAATAAAAATATAAAAACACATAATTACACCATACATAATAATCAACTAAAACACTACCATAGCCTAAACTAAAATACCATATATAAATCATAAATGACTACCTAATACATAAATACCATAAATAAAATCCTAATAAAACTAATAATTATTACTCAATAATCATAAATAATATAACATACCATAATCACATAAAATACCCAATAATAATTAACAAATACTTAATAACCAAACATACAACTAATATAATATTACCACCCGAAACTACTATATAAAAATCAATATAAACATACCAAATACTCCCCACCACACAACCCTAATAACAATAAACCCACTAAATACCACTTACAAACAAGAACCTCATACCACAGACAGATCACTTTATACTTCAAATACAATTAAATCTTCAACTAAAGCTAGATAAAGTAGATACTTAACATATCCATACTAATAAATAATATATCTATACCAAACAGTAAATAATATACGGTTAACTCAACGTAAACTAACTACAAAAACAATAAGTAACACACCCCTAGACTACAATAAAATACACTCACGAACAAATACTAAATGATCATGGATCAGTGATTCCCATGCAATGAGAATAACATCTTTGTTAAAAACATACATTATACACGTTATATTTATAATAAAATCCAATCTCAGATACGAAACTAATCTAGTATAATAATTAAATACTAATTATAAGATCACTGAATAAAAAACCCGCACAATTTAATACTACAATAACTCACACACATACAAAACAACACCCATAACCACCACAAACACATTCATAAATAAACAAACAAACTGATAAATAAGCCACCACGATCAGGACTAATACCTCACTATACATACACAGGCTAAGAACATAAACACCAATACTATCAACAATTAATTAAATCACAACTGGATAAAGAACTAGTTCATTCAGTACATCATCTGACCACGCCCTCGATTATCGGACAAACGTGCAGGACTAGATGACAAAACCCGATTGAAATCCCAAATCGATCAGGCTAATACTATATTTATATATATATATATATATATAAATATATAATATATTATATATAATATATTTATAATAATATATAATATATTATATATATATACTACTATATATAAACCGATCACGCACCATCAATCTTCAAAAACCATAATATAGGATAAGTACCATATTAACTCACGTACCTATAAACACTCGCTTATAGATCAAATACCGGTGGAGCCAGATACTAGCCACCTGTGACCTAATATAGACTATATATATATATATATATATGATATATATAAAATCAGAACACGAGACTGCACGTTCCACCAAATGTAAAAACTCTAGCTACGCAAAAGCCTTAGATCAGTACCTAACTAATTGATCCACCGAGACTATCCGACAGTACAACTAAGGCAGCACAGGTGTCCGAGCGCAATCAACAAGTGACATACTGACATGGGATGCAGGGTAGTGAAGATGTATATATATATATATATATATATATATATATATAGTATATATATATATATATATATATAATACATTATATATATATAATATATTATATATTATATATATATCTATATATATTATATATAATATATAATATATTTTATATATTATATATATATATATATATTAAATATATATATTATATATATTCAATTTGTATATTTATTTTTATTCAATTAATTATATACTTGGGTTGTCATTAAATTTTTTTACAATTATGAGAATGGAGGTGAGTTAGAGGGTGCCTACTCATTATCATGTGGATGATTGGTTTTTGTGTAGTGAATCTGAAGAGAGTTTGAGAGGATTGGTTAGAGAAATGAATTTTGGGCCCAGGTGTGTAAAAGGAGGGGTTGTAAAGTAAACGTAGATAAGAGTCAGGTTATGGTTGTGAGTGAGGACAGTCCCTCGTGTGAAGTTTGTTAGATGGTGAGCACAGCCTGGAACAAGTGTCTGAGTTTAAATATTTAGGATATATGTTGGATGAAAAGGCAACGGTGATGCAGAGTGGTAGTAGGAAAGTTGTGAATGGAAGGAAGGTGGATGGTGAAATTAAATCATTGGTGAATCTAAAGGGACTAAGTCTTGGTTGCGCTAGGGTCTTACATGAGCGTAATGTTGTTACTGTGTTAATGTATAGTAAGCTCACTGAGCTATGGGTGCTGGAATAAGATGTAATAAATCTAAAGTTTCAACGTGTTCAGATGGACAACTCTAGGAAGCGTGTTAGGTGTGAAAAGAAAATTTTTTTTTTTTTTGTTATAAAATGAAAAATGAACGTATTAGAGAGTTAATGTGGTGCGAAGAAAGGGGTAAATGAGAGAATAAATGAACAGTACTTTGAGATCGTTTGGTCATGCCGAAAAGGATGAATGATAGTCGTTGGTTAAGCGGATGTATACTGGTGAGTGTGTTGGGAATCGACCCGGCCTGGGAGTACCGAAGAAAAAGTGGATTGAGTCATAAAGGAATGCCTGGAGAGGAATTAGAGTTTGGCAGAGGCGAGAATCAAGGTGCATAATAGGAGTGAAATGAGGGGGTTGTGAAGGGTATGGTTGTGACCCATCCTTTGCCAGGGGAGAAAAACCCTAACACTCTACGATATGTCATAGTGGAGGGTCCGTCGCGGTACGTGAAGCTCTAGGGTGATTTTCTGATTGCGACGAGTTCTCACATAGGTATAGAGGGGGCGGTAAGGTTGGGCCTTCGTTTCGACTTGTGTCATATTCTTCTACTAC
>JABUQX010073407.1:30000-32255 GCA_015478945.1 Trachelipus rathkii
ATGTAATATATATATTATATATATATCTAGTATATATTATATATATTATAGATATATATATATATATATATATATATATATATATATATATATATATATATATATATATATATATATATATATATATATATATATATATATATATATATAATATATAAATATATATATGTATATAATATATATATATTTATATTATATATATATTTATATATAATATTAATATATATATATATATATAGTATATAGAGAGAGAGAGAGAGAGAGAGAGAGAGAGAGAGAGAGAGAGAGAGAAGAGGAGAGAGAGAAAGAGAGAGAGAGAGAAAGAGAGAGAGAAGAGAGAGAGAGAGAGAGAGAGAGAGAGAGAGAGAGAGAGAGAGCAGAGAGAGAGAGAGAGAGAGGGAGAGAGAGATAGTCTCACTTGATAAAAACTGAAACAAAAAACCCATAAGAGAATTTTTCTTGCAAGAATTGAAAATATGCAAAGCGAAAATTTTTTGGTTGAAGGTGAAGAATATTCTTCTTTTCATCTTACCTACTTATTTTTCCTTCGCTTTTATACTTCTCACCGTGGCAGTGTGTGTGTGTGGTGTGTGTGTGTGTTGTGATGTGTGTGTGTGTGTGTGTGTGTGTCCCAGCATATAATTAAAATAACAAAGTTTTATCAAACATAACATAAAAATACAAGTTTTATCCAAAACATAAACATAAGAAAATAAGTTCTTTGAATAAATATCATATAAAGCGTAATAGTTTACCGAATTTAAGGCAGTAAATCAGTATCAGTAAATCAAACCACACATCCCTCCCCGCCCTCCCTACCAATCCCGTCCATGACCTTTTGAATATGTCGATCTAATGCTTCAAAGGTCACCCTATCGATACCCCATTTTCGGATAAACATAGTACAAAAATAAGTTCTTAATACTAACCAACGAATATATGCTAACGTACAATTGTTTTTTTCACATTATAAGCTAACATAGTATTACCAGAACTAAGAAAATAATGTACAATCCAAACTAACTCACCTTACGCCCGAATAAACTACTACATTAACAAAGTTCCATACTTAACAATAGTAAAAGTACCTAGCACAGTGTACAAAACGTAAACCATTCACACTTTTTCCAACATATCCTAACATATCAATGTTAACTTTTAACAATTTAACCTATAGATTTACGTAGGCATTCGAGTGGTCCGTTTCGGATAAACAATAGCACAAAAATGAGTTTTTTATTACTAACCACGTGAATATATGCTACATTACAATGTTTCCCATTAATAAACTAACATGCTCCTATGAACATAAGAAAATAATGTACACTAACAATTAACACAATTTGCATAATAAACAGTTAACATTAACAAGTTTTCATACTTAACAACAGTAATAACTAACATAGCATACATAAACGTAACCTATTCATACTTTTTTCAAGCATATCTCTGACATAATTAACGTTAATCTTACATTGACACTGTAATATTTAACAAAATTTATTATAACTAGGGATGCACCGGATCTTCCGGTTCCGCTCCGGCTTTGGCCGGAATTCCCGGCCTTTTTAAAGTTCTCGCGGCTCCGGCCGGAGCCACTTAGTCTCCGGCTTTCTCCGGCCGGAGACTATATTTTTAAAAGGTAGATTTTGAAAATAAAAACTAGTTTTTATATATTCATTGACAGTACTAATGGAGACATCTTATATGAATTATTATTTAGAGAATTGATTCATACAAAAAGTTTAAAAAAATTATTCTTATATTTTTTGTTGTTGTGAAAAAATTCTATGTCAAA
The DNA here is from genome assembly GCA_015478945.1 of Trachelipus rathkii. NCBI lineage: Eukaryota > Metazoa > Arthropoda > Malacostraca > Isopoda > Trachelipodidae > Trachelipus > Trachelipus rathkii. Next base: position 31,799 of record JABUQX010073407.1, read on the forward strand.
CTAATAACTAATATATACCTATATAATATATTAATATATGAATGGTCTAGTGACACTTACTAAATTGACTAATTATTTTGATAAACAACTTAAAAGAGTTTGATATCCAAAATGACTACCTTTCAAAAAATACACTTTGATAAATCTAGCTTTAAATTGCAATACGAAAAAAGTAATGAAATTGGTAAAAGGAACTTAAACTACATGCCAATATCAAAACCACACGAACAACACACAAGCCTAATCTACCAAAATCACTAAATATATGACCAAAAGGACTAAAAAAAATTATATTTATATCCTTAATCTTTAAATTATTTAAATTTTTTTCTTATGTTTTAGCAAACTAACATTTGATAACTATACATTATATATATATATACTATATATATATAGTAAATTATATATATATATCTAATATATATATATATATATATATATTATAAATATTATATAT
>JABUQX010073408.1:0-15000 GCA_015478945.1 Trachelipus rathkii
CATATCATATATATATCATATATATATACATCTATCTATCTCTATATTTATAGTCTATATATATATCATATATATATATATATATAATATATTAATATTATTCTAACTATCTATACTATATAATTACTAATATACTATAAATATATCTATAATCATATCTATATATATATCTAATATATATTATATATATTTACTAATAGTAATATATATATATCTATACTATATATATATCTATCTCTTATATATCTATATATATCTATATACTATATTCATATATATATATATATATATACTCTATCTCTATATCATATATATATATATATATATAATAATATATTCTACATATATCATATATTTTAATATATTATTTACTATATATAATATATATATATATTATCTCTATACTATATATATATATCATATTATCATATATCCTAAAAACTACTTATATATAATATATATATATATATATATATATTATATATTATCTTGATCTAATATATAATAATTTAAAATATTATTTTACTTATTATTATATATATATATAATATATATATATATTATATATATTATATATATATATATCTATATATATATATATATATATAATATATATATATTATATATATATACTATTATATATATATTTATATATATATACTATATATATATATATAATATATATATATATATATATATATTATATATATATTATTATATTATATATACGCCTCCCGGATGGGCTCGACCTTTTTTGTTCATGTTCTTTCATGGCCTTTTTTTTTTTTTTTTCTTAATTGCAAACTTCAAGTCAATGCCCTAATCAAGGATTGGAAATAATCTAGGCAATTTCTACCTTGGATTCGCCGTGGGATTCGAATCAGGGCCATGTCACTCTGTTAACTTTTACCGTATTGTGTCACGTTGTCGAAGGATAAGTACATCTCCTAAGAGTTCCTTTGTATATATAAAATGATATTAATATATATATAATATAATAATAAATATATAATAATATATATTATATATATATATATATATATATATATATATTATATATATATATATATATTATATATATATATATATATATTATATCAGCGGCCCTTAGGCCGAGATGAATAGTCCCAGTTTTCCAAATATTTTTCACATGAATCCGATCCTATTTGATAATAGGGTCTAATTCCAAAGTTTCCCTCTCCATATATCAAGTGAAACTGTTTCTTATTTTTTTCGTTCAAAATTTATTTATTATTTAAAAAAGTTTATAACACGAAATTTCGTTGCTTCACAAACAATTTCAGTGAAATTTAATTATAATTCTATTTAAAAATAAATGCCTTTTGTTTCGTGAATTTTATTGTAATTTTGAAAGGTTTTCATATACGGGAAATCGGTGAATATATGAATTAGTATTTTAGTATGATATTCTAAAAATCCAGTATGTAAACGAGCTAATCCTTATTCAATATGAATTTTTAACACTTTTCAACACAAGCACTAATTCAAAGCTTGCTTAAATAATATTACCAGATATAGCAGCTTTTAGTACCTTTTACCTTAATAACGTTCTTTACAAGTTCATTCTCATTTTTATCTATTATTACATATCTATATAAATATAATATAATATTATATATATAATATTAATTATATATTAATACATATATATTAATATATAATATATATATATAATAATATATATATGATTATAATATATATAATATATATACATATATATTATTAATATATTATAATATAATATATATTATATATATATATATATATATATATATATATATATATATACTATATTAATATACACACCCTTTCACTTGACTAGGGCTCTGCTTGTGAAGTGGTAATGAACATCTGTAATATATATATATGTTATATAATAAAACATATTGACCTATAATAATCGCAATTTAAGAATAAGATGTTAAAGAGATAACAGAACATATTAAATAATTGATGAGAAGGTGAAGAATATTATAATACATGCCTATTTATACTTAGTAGGATTGAGCCACCGCATATAAATATGGTCCCTACACTATAAGCGTCACAAAACAATTGACGTAGATTGATTCAATATCTATAATCTATTATATATAATATAATATATACAGAAGAAGATGCAGTTAATTCTTTAACCTTCCATTATATGTTTCACTTAACTATAAATCCTGTAATGGCGTACTAATATTACAACAGATGTTAATATTACACTATAAATTCTAATTAACCTCCAACTTCCTTCATATTTCACTCTTGTAACTATCCATTTCTTTTTAGCTTTTAAGTGTTTCCACCACAAAGAGTATTGATCCTAATCCGAAAAGAGGATGTTGACTCAAGTCATCATTTCGTGTCAAGCTCAGTACAGAAAGTAAGACTTACAATGTAACTCTATTCATGCAATTGAAGTTTATCACTAAATTGTTTATATTTAACTTCACTGACAATTGAGTGAAACATTAGACGAATATATATAGCTCATTCAAATTGAAATAGTAAAACTTTCATCTTAAATGGTTTTGGAAGCTGATAGTAGGTATAAGTTTGGATAGTTAGTAGGTTATTGTATAGGTAATTAGATTTATTAAAAATTAATCAATCCTCATATTATGTAAAAATATTATAACCTTTATCCTAATGTTTAACCATCGATAAAGTTTACAAATATAGTCAAATTATTCTATTAGATTATATTTATGCATTTAAAATAATTGAGGTTATATAATATACGATATATAATTAAATGTAATTATTATTTATTTTAAATGAAGTGTATAATATTTATGTTTACGGTACGTCAATAGACAGTATAATAATATATATAAATATTACTGTATATATTAATAAAATACAAAAACAAAATAAAAAAACATATTGCCATAGCACCCACGTATATATATATATATATAATATATATATATATATATATAATATATATATATATATAAGTAACGAGCACTAGTTCAATAAAAAGCAAAACAAAAAACAAAAACAAAAAATAAAACCTAATATCTCCATACATCTACGAACTAAATCCATGTAATTAAAACATTAAACCGTATAGAGACCGTAAAACGCGATGCTAACAAGCGAATCCCCCATGAGAAGATAAGTATGATATATATATATACTGGAAGGTACGGGCTACTCGTCTACAACAAACTGAGTGCCGCGCACGGGAGGTCCTTATTCAACTGGAAAATACATAAGCAAGATAAAGCAGGAATAAATTCTGTTGAGAAGCAAGCGGACCGGACAGCTTTTAAGTTGGATTGCGATGATGCACCACGATCTATATATATTTCTCTACACACTAACATTCTCTTTCCATTCACACTAAATTATTTACAGATTAATCTAGTTTTTATTTTCATTTCGCTAAAAAACTAACAGTGAGTTTTCTTTTCTCAACATTTTTGCATGAATAAAATTATTTTAGCAAGAGTTCATCTACTGATCCGAGAGATAAATCATTTAACATATGTGGTTATATATGTGAGACTGGGTGCTGCAGACTAACGCGCAACTCTCTAATATATTCGTGTCAGAGCAGAATGGGCTTATGCTTAACTAAATTAGTCAGATGAGAGAAGATTGACAGTTACCAGAGCAAATTATTACACTATTGAGGGGAGTCACTATAGGAAACATGAGTTAATAGTTATATAGTGTAATCTCACTTTAACGGGCTATGAGTGATACAGTTAACTAAGAGTAAGTAATAACAAACTAGCTGATCATGACTAGTCATAAGGCAATAGGATGAGGCTATTACTATATACGTATATATATATTTAGTATAACGATATATAGTTAAATAACATATCTTTAGTGTATCGTGAGTATGACTACTATATAATATATATATATATAACTTATATACGATATATATATATTATATATTACTATGAACTGAGCATATTATTCATTCTCTCGAGAGGCGATTGGTTGGTGGTTTTTGGTAGGAACATAACTTGAAAAGGACGACAGGGCGTGAACTAACGCGGCGCGAGACGCACTTAATCGAAAGTACCGCAGAGATTTGAATCGAGGAATTCTTCGCTTTCAAAAATTATGAACGACTTTGCAGTTATAAATCGCCAATTATACAAAAAAAATAAAAAGAAATAAGAAAGAAGAAGAGATCCCTGACAGTCGACCCCAACCCTGTTTCTCAAAGTTCCGCCCAGTCTTCGAATAGAATGCGTAATAATAATATGAGAGAGGTTATGGTTCGTATTCTGATGCATTTTAAAGTGCTTTATATCACGATATTTTAAGAGAGAAGGTACAATGGAATTATACTAACATCATGTTCAAATACCCCCAGACGTGAGTTTTAACATATAAATCATCGTATTTAGATAGGAAGGTAGAGTTGAGAGAGAGTCATACGATATATGGGCCACATAGATGATTACTAAAGGTATTATATATATATAATATATTTATTTATGACAAGCTGGTTTGTTTATGAGTAGAGCACACTAAAGCCTGAATATCCGTATTATATCGAGTTGTTCAGAGTCGTCAGAGACTTGATAAACCGTGATAATGTTATGTAGAGGAAGAGAGAGTACTTAATTCGCGAGGATATATGTAGATTTTATTAAATAATGAAAACCGTAAATATAGAGTTGCGTTGGTGAGAGATGACCTCTCATAATAAACCTTACGAATTATCTTCTTCTTCTCTTCCTTTCAAAAGGATACTTATATACACTATACATATATAATTACGCGGGGTTGTCTGGTATGTTATAATATCGTTTATATATAATATAATCATTGCACTAGATTGAGCTCTATGACTTGCAGTTGAGTATCACTGTACTAATCATTATAGTCGCTTTTATATATATACTCTCCACGTTTATACGAATAAAAAGAGATATATATAGACTTTAGTTGTGATCTTAATTATATATACTAGTATAGGTATATTGATGTAATATACATAAGATATATCTACTGTTGGAGAGATGATGATGATCTCGTAGAAGGAAATCTTCCATTGAGACAATATATATTATTGCCGATAAGTATATAGTGGTATAATTGTTTTAAGGGTATGATTGACATAGTCACTGAATATGATATATATTTGAGAACATTAACTATCTATAGTATAGTTCCTAACAGCTATAATATATATACTAGTAACCCATAATAGCTGTGCCGTATAGTATTGAATATTTATATATATGAGTGTTCATATATACTATATAAATAGTATTATACGAATCACCACTATTATTATATATAGTGGAGAGAGTCATCTAGGACTATATGAGAGAGAGAGCATAAAGTATATATAATATATATATAGAGTATATACACACACTGTAGTTTATATATATATATTATATATCACACAAAATATTTATAATATATAATATATATAGTAATTTAGCTGTATGGTAATAAGAAGATAGGTCAGGCGGTAACTAGTCCACACACTTGGTAATAGTAGTAATCGATATCAGTTTGGAAAAATGAGAGAGTAATATGTAATAATATATATATATATATCTAATATATATTTTATATTATATATATATATAATATTAGCTTATATATATATATTAATAGATACCCAATCATATAAGTTAAGCTAACGTACTATTATAGTGTCTAAACTTATATGATAGTATCACTGAGAGTCAAAATATATATAAGCATATATCCGTATATTTATATATATATCACTCAACCTTTGTGTAAACTGAAATGGTATGTTATATATATATATTTATATAATATTATATAAAGATAAGTAATATAATATATATATATATATTTAGTATATACCTATTATTATAATATATTTACAGCTACAGGGTATGTAATATATTATTTATATATATATAATATATATATTTATATAATATATATATATATGAGCCACATTCATACTATCGGGTTTGATATATAATTTATATCTACACACTTATATATACTACTATTCCGGTCATAATACATGAACTATATATATTACAACTGCTGAGTGTTACTACATGAATTCTATATAATATATATATATATATATTATATATATATTAATATATATATATCCTAAATATTATATATATTGAGTAAGTGTATTGTGATGCATGTATGACAGCGTTATAGATTAATATGTATATGCGTAGCAGCACAAGCTATAATATGTATAATAACTACGTTATAGACCGCTAAACTATATGAGAAAACTATATTATAGCATAATCATAATATAATATAATTATGTTTACATAGGTAATATATATTGTTTATATACTATATATATATAATAACTCACGAGAGTATAATATTCTAGTACAGTATATGTAGTATTGGACAATCATAGCAACGGCTAACCATACACTATATAGTACGAGCCCCACTGCATTCATAGATACCTATATATATAACTATAAGTATCAGTATAAGGTAGATATATATAGTTGAGTTACATGGGTAGAGAGCCAGTATATATATATATATATTATTAATATATATATCTCATACTATATGAGTATTATAAGCTATATAGTACAGACAATATATATTAGTGTGATATATATAATATAAAGATTCAGGTATGCGAGATTGAGAGGTATTATATATATATTCATATATAGATGCATATAAATAGGTACACGTATGGTTGGTATACTAGTATATATATATATATATATATATTATTATATATTAAGAGTATTATATATATAGCAACGAGCGTCTATATAGCTATATTGAGAGAATATAGATATACTATATAAAACTTATTATGAGACTACAAGAGCAGTGTATATATAGTTTAAATAAGACATATATATAATCAAAAAAAATATATAGTTCTAGGTGGTATGTTATTATAATATAGTGTGTGACGCATGCTGACGCACATTATCTATATTTGCGTAAGAAAATTTATTATTAATCTAGCTTACTCTTACGCTACTAATACATATACTATGTATTATGTATTGATCATGATAGTATGTATCTAATATTCAAGTATCTTAATGATTACAGATTATGTGATTATATATAGATATGATGGCACATACGTTAATAATAGAGTATATGCTATATTATATATATATATATATAATATAGAAGTATATATTAATATAATATATAATATGATAATATAGATGGTAGGGTATATCGACACCTTATATATGCAAAGTATAATAATATATATATATTATAATATATTATATATATATATATCGGATAGTAGTTATACCAGAGAGTTATATTATAGATAGAAAACGTATATGTCGATGGTTAAGTGAGATTAGTTTCTAGGTGAGACGGAAAGGCCATAGGTGCATATATCTACCTCTCTCGGATAACTTGCATAGTATATATATATATATACTATGTATATATATATATAGATATAATAATATATATGACTTGATATCAACGAGAGGCTGAAATGTTATAATATACTAATATAGACTATATATATATATAATAATATAGTATTAGATTATTATTAACTATATAAATAATATTATATATTATATATATCCAGTATATATAATTATACGAGTCGCTGATTGTGTGCTCAAGGTGGGAGGAGAGATAATAGAGTAGCTACTATTACGGTTGAGAGAGATAGAACTGCTATATTACTACATATTGGTATATAAGCAACGAGATATATGTACAGTCTAACTACACATTACCTGCTGATATACTACGATAATATAGTATTAATAGACTGTAAGTCCTATATGACACACTCCTAGAGTTATCTATATATTCCTTAGAGAGGAGGGAGAAAAGTTGGTGGTGCTAAATGAATAGCTATAATATAAGCTTATATATATCGTCTATATATCGAAGTCATATATATGTATATTGATATATAGTAGATTTATGTATATTGATGTATATAGATGTGTATCGTATAACCTCGAAGTGATATATAAGTATATCAGTCGTATTATATATATATACCAGTATATCAAGTAATATATATATATATATATCGAGAGAGAGTAATTATATATATATATATAGAATGTGTTCATCTCTATCAATTAGGACAAAGTGAAAAATATATTAACTATAACCTCTATTTAAACTACGTAGAGAGATGAATATATAGTAAGTATATATAAGGTAGCCTATCTAGTAAAATTCACATATATAAGTGATATATATACATCATACATATATATAATATTATATAGAATGAGGTACACACACCATAGAGAGGAGTATTATACACCACCTTGTCTATATAGTGGCTTACGAGTAATATAGTTACAATATGTTATATAGCTGTTTAGTAATGTAGTATATATATATAAATCGGGTTTCATAAGAGGATATGTTTACTATATGCATAGACTTATATATATACGAGATATATATAGTGTCACGGCAACGTACGTACGCTGAGAAAGGTATAGATATATTACTAAGATATAGTGTTAATCGCAGGTGATTGTCCAGGATTATTAATCGTAGCGTACCACATTGTATATATAAATGTTTCATAATTTACGAAAAGTTTTATTTCAATACTAGGATAGTAATATGAACATATAAGATGATATAATATATAATATAGTATAGTATATATATATATATATATCTATTAAAGCGGAGTGAGGTTACTAAACTTATATTATTAAATTGGAGGTTGTAATAGTAGGATTGAGCAGTTAGTTATATGATATACGCAGGTATATTCACATATATAGAGAGAGAGAGGGGTATTGGTATAGTTATAAGTTGTACACTCGGTATCGTCGCAGCACTAATAATAGCGCGCGATAGTAATATATTATACTATTATATTAGGGAACCAATTAAAATCCTATTTATATTAGGTGGAAATAGAATTTATAGATGAGAAAGAGATTATATATATATAACACAAACCAATAAAAAAAATATAAGAATAAAAAATTATAAAACATTTCGGGTTTCAATAAATTGAAAGAACTTATATAACATGACAGTTTAAGTCGCCTTCCAAACCATTTTAACCGGATGTATAGCCCCTAGTAGTGACGGGTGTGCCGAACGTCAACTTTCTTCATAGACATAACTCTAATGGAAAAGTCTCACCTCCACCCGCGAGTCCAAATGGCCAACGAATCAGAAAAAGTTATAATATCGAGCATATGAGGTAAGTAACTTATCACGGGTCGCATAACTTAAAATGTACTATGGCCATAATGGTAAAAATTTATTTGAAGGTATTTTTCTGTTCAGAGTGTACGAGATTTTTCTAAGGAGGGTTTACTTAAATTATTTTTTCTAATGGATTCTATCTGAGGAGTACAATATATACATAACACTTCGAGATTGATAGTTGTATTCTACAGATAGTTCTATTATATGTGCTATTGTTTGGATCACACCATAAGAGAACGAAATATATAGTATAGTGCAGCGACGTAGATAAATAAGAGAGTTATAATAACTTGTAGGTATATTAGAGACACATAATATATATATACTATATATATATATTATATATATAGATATATATATATATAGAGTATATATATATATATAATTTCAGTAGGTACATGTATATAGACTTAGATTATATAGGTATACATTAGTTATACTTGCGGTATATAATAATAATATCAGGTTTTCTTCTTCAAATCAAGTACTAAGATATTATTGTAGATAAGCCTATATATAGGATGAATATACTTATGTAATTATATATTATATATATATATAATATATATATATATTATATATGACCGTTATGAGTTTATTAGATAAATTTATTTTTTTTTTACTTTTTCATATATTGTTAGTTAATATGATACTAGCCACTTAATTACGAAATGCTGAGTGAGAAAAAGATACGAAAATTTGAAAATAGCAAAAGGATTTAATAATAAAGTAAGCACAAACGTTCATTTGCATGAAGAAAAAAAAAAATGGATATTTAGTGCAATACTTGACAAGAACTAAACAGTAACCGTAAAAATCTAATGTTTCGTGAGTAATACGTCCGTATTGGCTTTTTTTATATATACAGTATAAAGAATGTATACAAATACATACACAAAACATATAACTTGAACTTAGAAGAGCTGTAAGCCACAAACCTAACCTAATAGGGTTTCGACGATTCAACAAAATTCAACCTAGCTATAGTTTCTACGATGCGAGTATCATGATCTATAACCTACATGGATCAACCTTTTGCCGTAACAATGTTTCTCTTTTTTTCGGAAAGATTGTGATAGAAAGTTTGCACTACGAATCACAGGAGCGACCATGAAGTCGCTGTCTGCTCTAGCCTCTGCAACCACCCCACAAAATACAGATATTTTAAATCAATACTATTTGTCGGTGCACACTTAAAGAGTTGTTTTATTTATTCTCGCTCTTCCCAGCACTCAAATTTTTTGTTAGTAGTCGTCGGAGAATAAGTAATAACAATATAACAAAAAAAAGTTAGAGAGAACATGTTTAACTACATGATATATATATATATAAGACCTATATATAATACGAAAGCGTATATATATATATATAATAGGGTGAGATTTTAGTATATGTAAAGAGAGGACACTTGCAACACTAGTTGAATACCGTGAACTATACGTTACCACGCCGTCACTATAAATGAAATATATTAAGCGTAATAGTTACTATATATATAATATATATATATATTTTATATAATATTATACTACTATATATATAATAACTAGTAGAATATGTATATTACAAGAGAGAAGGAATATATATATTATATATATATATTATAATAATATATATATATATAATATATATATATAATATATTTATATATATTTATAATTATATATAAATAAGATGAAAAGAAAGACAAACACCAAGGAGAGTGACATAATATATTAAGAACGTTTCGCGCTATAGCTAAGCGCAATCATCAGCTATAAGTAAATAATAAATAAAATAAATAACAATGACTATTGGAATTTAAAGATTAATTTAAAAATATAAAAATATATAAAATAAAAATATAAAATTACAAAAATTAAATCTATTAATAACCTCGTTTTACTAACCTTACATAACTGGATCAACCAAAAGAATGAATGAACAAGATAAAATCGGAACACTATTTATACCAAATTAGACATAAATTGGTTGGTTTTTTTGGGGACTTATTAACCTAAAAATCAAGTTATTTATATCAGTATATACATGAAAAAATATAAGATAATATAATGAAAATTAACTATACAATTAAAATAAATTAGTTTGATTGAAGAATAATCAGAGTTGATTCAGGTTCCAATTACATGAATGTAAGGCTCTTCCAAAGATTTTCCCCTGTCGTGAAGTATCAGTGCGAGAGGCAAAGAATCGAGATCCGTTGAGTAGTGGAGGGGATGATTCTTTTCGTGGTCTATGGCTAGTTTGATTAAAATATCAGGATGAGCGTGAGGATAGAGGAGGTTGGTTATATATGTATATATATATCCCTTGTGTTGGCAATCCTGATGCAACAATATCTAGTTTTGACCTAATATATGAGTCTTATTATCCCCACTAGATTATAGTAGTACGTAGTAGTGCATAAGTATATCCTGAGAACATATAGTTATGAGCGGTTATATATTATATAGCATATATATACGTATATATATATTATATATATATAAATATATTAGAGTATAACGTGGAGGTATGAGATAGACCGGCGTAACGTATATATTATACGTAATATATATATAGGTCCTTATGCTTATGCAGTATCTACAGGAGTATAATTGAAGTTTTAATCAGACTTGTGAATAACAGATAATTTTTGTTTTGCCGGTCCATCTCCAAAAATGAAAAGACGTGCTTCGTTAGTCGGCTACCGGTTTAGCCCATTTATCATTTCTCAAGACTTAACTTAATTTTTTGTCGGCTCCGCTCCACGAATAATTTTTTCGTCTCCCACATCGCGCGCTCCGGCCCCGCATCCGAGACATTTGAGAGTAAATGTTAAGTTGAGCGAGAGAGTGCTGAGAGCCGGTTAATCGCGAGAGAGATGAGAGTACGAGTGTTATATATATTCCTACATTATATACTAATAGTATATTCTAAGTAATAATGAATATAATGATTATATATACTAACTGCGAGCTAGTATACTATATACTAATATATAGGTCCCTATAGACACTTATATTTATTACTAGGTATATATACTGTGTTTATATATATACATACTATGATATGTATATATATATATATATATATATATATATATAGGAGAGTACACTCGTATACGAAGATGCTAGTGACGATTGTGTAATATATATAGAGGTATAAAACAGACTGATATAATCGTTTATATACGATCTATATATATATATTGATATACAATAGTATATGTGTTAGCCTATCTAGTAGATTGAACTACAATTAGCTGGAGGGTACTGCGTTTTTAAGAGAGTACTATATATATATTATATGATATAAATATACATACTATATATATTTATATCTATACTATATATATTAGATATATTATATATAATCATTGAAGAGGGGGTTTCTAGTGTTATAAATATATAATATAGGAGGAGTTGAGAAGTACTGTGATCATACATAATAACGGTGAACGTACTATATATATATATATATATATGGCAAACCAAGGGGAAATGAACATTATATAACTGCAAATTTTAACTTTTTTTAAAATTCAGATGAGAGTCATATCCACAAAAGTTTCTGATGGTCAGTAAACAAAAAAAATAAATGAAGTTATTTAGTCAGTAAATATATGATCGTTTCTATGTAATAGCGAGGAGGAGTACATCAAGATCTAGGCAGTAGACGGATATGAAAAGATATACATCAGTGGTAATATATATATTAAATGAATTATATGAGAGATTATACGCGTATATACATTATTAATATTCAAAAATGCATAAGTAAGCGCTAAATAGACCTATATATATATATATATATATATACTATATATGACAGTTAATCGAGTGATATATATATAAATACGTTATGAGTATTTATATATATATATATATATTAAGTTTATACGAGCGACTTCTATCTTAATTTGTAAATATCCTGTCGAGAATATCTATTAAGATGATGCACCGACTGATCACTCAGTAAGAACACCCCACTCTTTCCAGAAGATCTGGAGGTAAGGTGGCGTGAACATGCACGGAAACAGAAAAGTAGTAGAGATGGTATCGAACTAGTTCGAAAAGAAGCCAGCCTTAAACGTTCCTTTGTAAATTCCTTTAGTGAGACTCTCGCGAGTCAAAAAATCCAACCCTGAGAGCGTTACAGCGCCACACTATAGGCATCGTCGTCATGTATCCGCTCCAAAAGATCACATCCACCACACCCCTCGCAAAACCACCATTCTCTCTCTATGACTTATCACCTTTCTCTTTGCCAAACTCACTATTTGTTCCGAGGCCATTCTTTAACCCTGATCTCTATTCACTTTTTCTTCAGTCCCCCCAGCCGGTAATTCCCAACACACCGCCTCACCCACTATACTTGAGCCACACTGCACACACACACCACACGCCCTTTCCACATGACCAAACATATCAGCGTACTTTCATATCTATACGACTATCTATGGCGCACAGAACTCACTCACTAATACGTTCATTCTCATTTTATTAATTCTTATTTTCACACTAACACCCCTAAGATTGTCCATTTGGAACCCATATGTTATCCTTAGAATCTATACTTCTTTATTCCCAGACCATTAGTCTCACTAATATATAACGAGGTTACACCCCACACTAACAGCTATATATAGAGCCTTTAATCCTACACTTTAGAAGAGCGGATCACTCTTTACATCCACCAACGATTTAATTGCCACCAGCCACCTTCCCGCCATTTCACAACTTTCCACTACACTCTACATCATTCGTTCTTTTTCATCCAACATATAATCCTAAATATTTAAACTCAACACTTGTTTTCAACTGTCCTCCCACAACCATAAACTTACTCTTATCTGCGTTTTACTAAATATATATAACACGCACCACCAATTTTTTACTAAGCCGGAGAGATATATGCGAGCACGCAAGCGTCGACTGCACCATTGCGTCATGACATTCACTCGCAAAAACCAAATTATTTCACACACGTAATAGGTCAAGGCACCCTCCACTTTCTTCTATTCGTCCGCGAGAGCGAGACAACCATCTCCCTGCATCCCCACCTCTAATCTTTCATAACCATCAATATATAAGAATTGGAATAAACAAGGAAACAACAACATCCTGCTTCACTCCGCTTATTATATTAAACCAAACCACTTTCGACTACCATTTATTCTTACACAACTTCACATATCGTCTTAACCTACTTTTCAATCCATCAAAGCAAGCCTGCACCAACCCATATGTTACTAACCTGCCCATAAGGTAGATTAATCGCAATCATCAACTGGCGCGAGAATCCATAAAGGCCTAAAAAAATTTATTCTTCTCCTCTCTATTTGTTTCATCAATCTGCATTTAATGTACAAGATCTAATTCACGAGCTTCTCACGCGACTAAACGTAACTTGTTCTCACTAATCCTCTTCAGTCACGTTCGCGCGAGCAGTCTTGATACTAACTAACTCCCATGATCGCGCGGCGAGTCAGTGCATAACATCTCCTAAGCACACTCCAATACTAATTCCCATAGACGAATTTTCCTACAGTTACCGCTCGCTGCACTCGAGGTTTAGCACGAAAGCACAGACGACGAAGTTCACCAATAGAGCGCAGGACCACCTTATACGCACATATCGATGAATCCAACAGCCACACGAAAACCCCGTCATTCAATACCTATTAATGCACCTTTCTTCTTGCCTGTGCCAAACTCGAGATCTCCACTCTCTATATCTATATCTCTATATATATACTGTTTTCTTCGGCCCTCCCAGTTGGACGAATTCCTAGCACACTCACCGAATATTCGTTAACATCCTTTACATCACGGACCTGATATCAAT
>JABUQX010073408.1:27500-30428 GCA_015478945.1 Trachelipus rathkii
TTTCGCCTTTATGTTTATTAGTGTAAATTGAGGATATGACTAGATACACGTGAAAGTATATTTGTTGTTAGATATGTTTGTTGTTAGGAATAGATGTGTTTATTTAGTAATACCGATTTAGGTATTATTATTATTATTATTATTATTATTATTATTATTATTATTATTATTATTATTATTATTATTATTATTATTATTATTATTGGTAACGGCTATTAATTGTTATTCCGATAGCGTGGATAACTATTGGCGTTATTAAATTTATATTTTGCTATTAGTGAGCCAATAATTAATGGTTGGTTATTTTATGATTTTCAGGGAGACGAGTTTGGAGCCGAGGTTAGAGCCGAGCTTACAGCCGAGTTCAGAGCTGAGTCTAGGACCCAACTCAAGAATTGGATTCCGATCGGACCCAGACGCAAGGTTAAGTCCAATAAGGTCACGACCGGATATTAAGGCCAAGGCTGCAATTATTAGCCAACTAAGCTTCCAGCTAAATTTAGAGGCCTAAGTTAACCCTAGGTTAGCTACCGAGGTTTAAGAAAACAGACTACGGAAGATTCCCAAGGTCGAAAGGTCACACAGGTCGTGTGTCAGCGGATCAAGGTTATTCAAAGGAGTAAAGAGCACCTTCCTAAGGATCATTCGTCTGAATAACGACGTTAAAAAGGAAGTATTGCTCTTGCAACTTTTATAAATAATTTAAATTGATTTTGTAAATAATAAACATAACCCGGGTTTATATTGTATTGTATATTTTGTTCGAACTAAATTGGTATATATTATTTAGCTTAGGTTAGTAATAGGGTGTGTATAAATTAAAGTTAAAACAGTCATAGGTAGATAGGATTAATATTGAAAATACGTAATTATTCATATTATTTATTATATATAAGAAAAATCAACTTTCGTGTCTTTCAATCCTTTTTGTTCTTATTTTCACTGTAACAGGAAAAGTCCTCTGTAAAGGAACGCAACCTTGCCTCCCTCATTTATAAAGGAGTGGCCCCACGGATCAATTTACCATTTCACTGGTGGCTCGTATAAAATTTACAAGAGGACAAATCGCTGGTGGTGAACGAAAGGAGGACAATAAGGAAATTAATAAAGGTAAAAAAACATTCTTTTGTCAGTTCTGTTTTGGTTAAAGAAAAATTTTTTTTTTTTGTATATATATAGGGTATTGTTTTTTTTTTTGACATAATCGAATTTTTTTTTCTTTTTTAAATTGATGGTATACTTTTTTTTTTTTTTTTTGTAAATTGCAACAAGTTTTGTTGGTTCTTTGTTATTAAACAGATTGTATAATAAGGAAGTTTATATAAAGTTTTTTAAAGTTTATGTAAAGTATATTTTTGGCCGTGATTTTCTTTTCTTTTGTCCAGGATTACTGACAATTGTAAGGAAGAGGGAGGAGGAACAAATATTTCTCTCTTCTTGGAAATTTTCGCGGTCAATTGAAGCGAGGGAGGAATCCCAGAGGAACTTATAGAAGAACATAAGGAGAATTTTTGTATTTTCTTACTCCGGTTTGGAGAAATAAAGGGTATTTATATATATATATATATAGTATATATATATATATATATATATATATATATATATATATATTTTTTTAATATATATATATATATATATATATATATATATATATATATATATATATATATATATATATATATATATATATATATATATATATATATATATATATAGATATATAGTATATATATATATATATATATATATATATATATATATATATATATATATATATATATATATAGGCATTTTTGTGTGTTGGTTGTTAATATTCATTCTTTTTTTCCTTTGTTTTATTTATTTAAAATGGGAAATTCAGACAAAGAGCAAGGTGACAAAGTTAACATGGAGGAGCCCAAGCAGCCCATTGAGAAACTAAGCGCAATTGAGCACTTGAAAGGGTTCCAAGCTGCTATAGCGGAAGATGAAAACTTGGATACTGATCGAATGTTGATGGTATTAGAGGGAATATTTCAGCTGTTGAAAAGTAAGCAAGGACCTACACGTACAGAGGAGGAACCGATAGTCACAGCACAGAAGAGTGAGGTAACAGAAGTTACCCAGACAGAACAAAAGACTGATCCTAAAGGAGGTCTTAACATAAAAAATAGAGTGAGGATCGAGGATCAGGCTTACCAAAATTGGAGGCTGACCCGTGATCAAAGCACTAAACAGAAGAATATACCAAAGAAGATACCACGGTATGAAACAGATGAGGAAAGTAGCTCAGAGAGGGCAACAAGTGACCCATTTGATGTGACGAATGAGCACAGTAGCAACAGGCAAAAGAGGAAGAATAAGAAAAGGAGAAGGAGGGCGGAAAGAAAATACACCTTCGATGGAAGTTCTACAGCGGAAGATGAAATAGAAGAAGCTGAGAGTGAAGTGGACCAGGGAGGGAAAAAATGGCTCAAAAGGTTAATAGAATTGGAAGAGTCAGGTGTGGAACATACTAAAGCAGTGAGTAAGATATTTATTGTTTTGGCCGGTGAGATGGTGGAGGTGATGAAGTCATTTAGGAGGAGTAATATAAAGGCTGTGAAACCTTTAAAGTATGGGAAAGAAAAAGTTCAAAAGTTTGAGGCGTTTATAGAAGATTATGAACGATACGCAAAGGAACAATTAGGTAAGGACAAAAGTCGTTGGGCAGTGGAACTTAGAAATTTCTTAGAAGGTCCAGTATTAAGGACATACTATAGTATATACAGGGCTAAGGTCAAATATACCACCATAGTGGCTAGATTAAAAAGCTGGTGCAAGGAGGAAAAAGAAACCGAGCAGATAGATTTACAAAAAGAGTTCTGGAGGTTGGAGATGCGAAAAAATGAAAAAGTGGCTGAATTTGCGTTAAGGGTTCAAACCACTTACGAGGCAGCCACTAAAGAG
>JABUQX010073409.1:0-30000 GCA_015478945.1 Trachelipus rathkii
TATACTTTATATATATATATATATATATATATATATATATATATATATATATATATATATATATATATATATATATATATATTTATATATATATATATATATATATATATATATATATATATATATATATATATATATATATATATATATATATAATATATATATATATATATATAAATTATATATATATATATATATATATATATATATATATATATATATATATATATATATATATATATATATATATATATATATATATATATATATATATATATATATATATATATCCGCACGCATATATATTTATATATGCTAATAATATATATATATATATATATATATTATAACCATATATGGCCCCGCACCGCACAGCAACCAATATATAGCTCAATAATAACCACATATATATGTATATATAATATATACAACCAGCAATAATATATATATCATAATGTAACCAGCCATAACTCCTTCATATATATATATATATATAAATCATATATATGTATATATATATATATATATATAAATAACACTCTTTTATATATAATATATAATAACCATACATAATAATATATATATATATATATATATATATATATATATATGTATAATAATAATATATATATATATATATATATATAATATATATATATATATATATATAACCCTGGCAAAATCACACTCACAGCCTTTAGTTTTAGGACTTTATTTATATTAAATGTAGTTCAAGAGTTTTTATTATTATTATTATTATTATTATTATTATTATTATTATTATTATTATTATTATTATTATTATTATTATTATTATTATTATTATTATTATTATTATTATTATTATCAATAACATTAATATTAATACTATCAGCATTATCATTAACATTATTATTAGCACTAATTATTATTATTATTATTATTATTATTATTATTATTATTATTATTATTATTATTATTATTATTATTATTATTATTATTATTATTATTATTATTATTATTATTATTATTATTATTGTTATTATTATTATTATTATTATTATTATTTTCCTTTTTATTGTAACAAGACTATCAAACAACCTTCTTAATTAACTTTTTATTTAGTACTACAACTTCAATGCTATACTTCTTATATATATAGGCTTCTAATAGTGTGAAGCTCCAAAACTCCACACACGCCCCCCTGATCTAAAGATCAATTTTCTCCCCCTAGTAGATTATACCTTAAAAAATTAGTATCTCTCCTTGTTCTTTGACCTTTCGGCTCATAATTACCAACTTCTTCATTGGGTAAAACCACCTTTCTCACGTCCAAAACATTCCTCGCCATCCCGTCGACATCGATATTCCATTTAGAATTCACCTTCGTTACGTATCCCTTATTCCATTTTGATGTACAGATACTCTTTCCTGGCTTAACCCACACTTCCTCCCCTACTTTATACTTTGATTCTATATCCTCACCCACAATAGTTTTTTTATCCTCATCAGCAATCTGATATTTCCAATCATAATTAAAAATCCCTTTATACGGTATAGACTCTTCCTTTAAACCATCTTTTGGTGATATATTGTACCAAAATACAGCTTCTAAAGCAGATATATTCGCTTTTTCCGCAATCCTTTTTATCGTACGGTGATTTCTTTCGACTATACCATTTCCTTCCGGTCTATATGCCGCTCTAAACACCTTTTTTATCCCCCATTTTCTACAAAATTCATCCACTTTTTCACTCCTAAACTGCGTACCGTTGTCCATTAATAGCTCATCAACTCTCCCCCTTTCTAAAATCACCTCTTCTATTTTTCTTTTAATTTCTTGCCCTGACTCTGAAATCAATTCCTTCCAAATACAAAACCTACTTGGGCCACAATCAACCATTGACAAAAATATTTTCCCCTTAAAATGAGTTATATCTATCGCAACCCTAGACCAATTTTCTTCTTTATCTAAACTACCTTTCTCAACTCTATCGTAATTTATTGGGTCAATTGATTGACATTGAATACATTCTCTTACACATTTTTTCACATCTCTCCGCCTTACATCTTTGTCTACCATCCTAGCTAAAAACAAAGTTTTCTCAATACCTTGATGGTGTCTATTATGAAGTTCTTTTAATTCCTCAAATGATAATAGACAAACATTATTATTTATCAGCTTATTTTCCTCTCCGATAAGCCATTTTCTCTTTATTCTCGAGATACTATCCGCTTTATTTTTTTCCGAAGGCACAAATTCTAATTTCAAATTAATACCTAATTCTTCGATCAACTGTTTTATGGTTGCCAATCTTCTTTTTATTAATATTTCTGCTGCTCCCTTAGTTTTTATTCTTTCTTTACCACTTATTGTTGTTCTGATCCAATTAATCACAGTAGCAGAATCCGATTTTACTTCAATATCCGTTAAGTCCCATTTTATCGCTAAATTAATTCCCTTTATCACTGCCTCTAACTCTGCAACATTAATGTGTGAATAATCTCCTTTTTTCCTTAACCAAGCCCCGTCTTCCACAATTTTTCCATTTATTTCCAAGATGATGCCCATACCCACATTACTCGCATCACACCATACTGTTCCTTTTTTAGAATCGTCAATATTCCAATATCCCTTCACTGGATCGTCTTTATTTATTTCTTCAATAATACTTTTTATCATTTTCAGCACATTCTCATCGATATTTTCATTCCAATTCTCCGTTTGAGATATTCTTTTCACATAGCTACAAGCTAATCTTGCCCATCCCGCAACAGGGTAGTGACCTACGATACTACCGCATATCGAAAACAATTCCTTTTTTTTTACATTATCCCCTTCTTTGATATTCGGAATTTTATTACCTCTTCTGAATTCTAAATTGCCCTTTTTTCCTTTTATTATTTTCAATCCTAACACTCGACCATTTTCTACAGATTCAGGACTTTTCGCTACTAACCCAAACCTCTTTAGATGATTTACTACCTCCGCCGCACTCACAATTGATTCATTAACAATAATATCATCTATATAATTACTTGTCCCCTTTTCTATCTTACTATCCATTTTTAACACTTCTTTTAAAATCCTATTCATAATTCTTGGTGCCGAATTCAAACCAAATCCCATTCTAGTCAAAGCATAATATTTTCCTCTGAATTTCACAACCTGATAATTCCATAAACTCTTATCGATCCTCACTTGTAAATATGCTGCCTTCAAGTCTACTAGTTTTGTTTTCCCTTTTATTTTCCTCCATTCCCTCAACGTTTCATCACATATATTTACCCCATCACCAGTATGACATTCCGTATAATTATTCATTTCCCTAAAATCCATCACTGGCCTTACCTTATTTTTTATTTCCTGATTCACGGCCATTAAAGGTATTATTCCATTCACCTTTCCATTATATGGTACCAAAATTCCATCTTTTATCCATTCAATTATTTCTTCATCAAACTTCTCCTTCATTCCTTCTTTTATAGTGTTTTGATAACAACTAACTCTATTTGTTAATTTAGGTTCTTTGTCTTTCCATTTCCATTTTACTGTCCAGAAATCGCCGTTAAACCACCCCACAAAGTCTTTATCGTCAATAATAATATCATCATTTTTTTCTACTAGTTCTTTATTATTATCAACACTTAGCAAACCACATTTATTTTCTACGAATTTCAAACCATCTTTTCCTATAATAATTTCTCCAAATTTTGTTAATATATCCATTCCTAGAATAACATCAATATCCTCTATAATTTCGTTTAATATTAACATTTCAGTTTCAATTTCCTTGTTGTTCAACAAAATATTATATTTTTTTCTCCCCATCGTGTTAATTATTTTACCATCGAACCCCTTCACGCATACATCTCCTAATCCAACTCCTCCAATCTTTTTACTAATAAGAGATTTATTGCACCCTGTATCAATAAGTGCGTTACATTCTTTACCGTTTATTAACACCTTAATTACAGGTAATTCACCGGATTCTATATTCAGTTTCTTGATGAAGCTACCTCCGGCAAATAAGCTCCATCTTCTTCGTTTCCCTGAATATTTTTATTATTTTCCCACTTTTTAGAATTACCCTTCCAACAATCTCTTGAGACGTGACCTAATCTTCCGCATGTCCTACATTCTTTTTTATTCCAATTCCAATTTTCTCTAAATTTATTGTATCTATCTCTATAATATTCGTCATTAAAATTTCTAAATTTTCTCTCCTCTTGATAATGATAATATCCCTTATCATTATTTCTAACTAGATCATTATTTATTCCTGATCTATTGCTCAAACATTTGTACTCATTTAATCCAATCAATACTCTTGTTTGTTCGATTAATTTTTCAATTTCTATTTCCTTAATGTCTCTTAATTTCCTTAATTCCTTGCATATATATTCCGGCATTCCATTTATAAACGCATGCTTAATCATTAAATCATCTTTAATCCCTATTGTTTTTGCAATTTTTTGTATCTCCATCATAAATACATCTGCTGATTCTCCTCTCCACTTTTTGTTAATTAATCTTGAGTAAGCATTGAATGGATCCTCCCCGAAGGCTTCTCTTAGTTTCTGCTTTATAACGTTACCGCTTTTCTTTGCATCTTCATTTAGTTGAGTATATACTGTCAATGCCTTTCCTTCTAAAAACATAGGCAGAATTTTTTCTTCATTTTTAATATTATTCAAATCTTTTATTAGGTTAAACTTTATGATCCACTCATCAATATCTTCTTCTCCATTAAAGTTCTTTACTAAATCGGAAATTTTTAAGTTGTTCATTTTTTTTTTTTTTAAGTATTGGCTAGCTTGTAAGCAAGACTATCAAACAACCTTCTTAATTAACTATTTATTTAGTACTACAACAACTTCATGCTATACTTCTTATATATATAGTCTTTTAATAGTGTGAAGCTCCAAAACTCCACACAATTATTATTATTATTATTATTATTATTATTATTATTATTATTATTATTATTATTATTATTATTATTATTATTATTATTATTATTATTATTATTATTATTATTATTATTACTACTACCACTGCCTTTCACTACTACTACTACTTTACTAATAATAAATAATAATAGTAATATCAGCATAACTCAATGAACAATAATCAGCCTGGCGTAATGTAATGGCTCAGCTGTAATAATATTTGTATGTAACTCAATAATAATAATATAATAATATATGAGTTTGCAAGCCTTTTCCAATTTCCTAAAGGTATCAATCGCTTCATAATTAATTTTCTTAATTAAGGACTCTTCTGGAATAGAACAATACAACAGTTTTTTGAACTTTTATTCTAATATTTCGCCTGGCCACTCCCGACATCATTAGAGACGAGTTTTAGACTAAGATCGTTTTCGTTTGTGTCATTTGTGCTTATGCTCGATGAGAAATATTTGCTTACACAGTTTTAGAACGAATTTTGTGCATAAACGAACGCAATTTCTCATAAAAGTCACTTTTGTTTACAAACAATTGGAATCAGCTGTTGTGATGGGGCACATGGTTTTGGAATAAACAAAAATAAAAAAAATAACATGATTTATATTACAAATAATTGATCAACTATTGTGATGGAGTTTATCGATTTGGAAGAAATTGGATTTGAAGCTAATTTTATTGAATGAAACATTCATCAATTCAAACGGGCCAACCACTCCGCCATCTTGTTTGTTTACATTTTTTCGTAAGAACGTGCTAAATTCGGCAACCACGGGAAATAGCAACCTTACAGAATTAAGGAAATCCCTTACGTTAATGGTGAGCATTTTTCACGGCTTTTCGCTAAGTTTGACAAAAACGAACGCAAACTCGAGCATTTCTTACGTTTCGTAAGCACAGATGCAAAAACGAAAACGGCTTTAATTAACAATTGATGAAACAAAATAAATGTTATTTAAATTAAAATATGTGAAATAACTAATTTAAAGGTTAATTACAATCGTTAAGTCTAAAATCCAAAAAAAAAAAAAAAAAAAAAAAAAAAGACTCATATGATGTCCAAAAAGTTTCCCATTTCATTATTTTTGATATTGATAACTGACTTGTGCTTTTTGATCAAGAGCGACTCAACCAGCCTCAATTCAAAATAATTCCCTGCTCTGTGTAGAATGTTAAAATTGGAAATGTCGAGATTGGATATGAGTGCTTCGTGTTCGTTTCTTAAATGTTCGAAGATCTCACTAGGCTTGTATCTATGTTGTGAGAAACGAAGTTTTAGAGAATTAGCAATATACCCGATGCAAGAGGCATTAGAGACATCTTTATTACAGTGAAATTGGTATACTACATGACTCACATTCTTCTTAGTCGCATTAGTTCTTTCGAAAAACATAGAAGAAAGTTCGAATAACTTATAGTAAGATCTAATTTTTACTCCTTTTGAGTTAGACTTAGACTTGACATGGTACTGTATTATCTTCTTTAACCGGTTATTCTTATGGTTAAAGTCATCTATCTTCTTCGATCTGAAAAAGAAAGTCAAACTATCTATATTATCTTCTGGTTTTTCATCAATCATACTCTTATTTATAAATGTTTAATTCCCTAAATGTTGAACGCTTGTTCACAAACGTACCTTTGCGAGATACGAAGGAGGTAATATTAAACAGGACTCACAACCATCCTTCATTACAACTCCCCAATATTGTTAAATACGTTTTAAAAAAACTTTTGACCAAATAAATTTAGCGCAACTTTATAAAAATGCTCAGCAAACGTAAGGAATTTCCTAAATTTTGTAAAGTATTTATTTTCCGTGCTTGCCGAATTTAGGACATGCATATGAAAAAGTGTAAACAAAGAAGATGCCGGTGTGGTAGGTCCGTTTGGTTTGACGAATGTTTCATTTAATAAAATTAGCTTTAAATCTAATAAATACCATCGCAATAGTTGATCAATTATTTGTAATATAAACCATTTGTTATTTTTTTTATTTCTGTTTATTCCGAAACCACGTGTTGCATTACAACAGCTGATTCAAAATGTTTGTAAACAAACGTTCGTTTATGCACGAAATTCGTGCTAAAACTGAGTGAGCATTTCTTATCGAGCGTAAGCACAAATGGCAAAAACGATAACGACTTTAGTCAGAAATAGTTCTTGTGATACTCGATATTATTAAATTTCATCTGAATTTATTTATTTATTTATTTATTTATTTTATTGTATTTTGATTGTCATTAGTGTTTATTAATTTATTTTTATTAGTATCAGGTGTGATTTATAGTTTTTTTTTGGTAGATGAGTATGCTAGCATGCCTTATTACATCTGAATTATTAATTAATAATAATAGTAGTATTAATGATATTAACATAGTATAAATACAATTTTAATTATATCGATACTTAGATATTAAAATTAGCCATAATATATTCTTAAATTGTGTGCAAATTTTTCTTATGTAGTAAATATTGGTAAACCTTCTTTTTTTCTACAAGGACGTACAATTGGCAATTCTGAATCTGATAGTCATAAAGCTTGTTGAATGGTTCGGGTTGGCTGTTTCACCGTCTATGTTGTTTTGGTTTAAGATTTGGAGTGTAGGTATAAAACGCTTATTTATTTTTGTTTTCTGTTAAAATTCACATTCATCAAAACGATTTTAAAATATGGGAGTTGAAGTAGAGACTACTCATCCTGGTGATGGTAAGTCAGTTTTTTTTTTTAAAAACTTATAATTTAGATTTTTGCATAAAGACTGAAGGTATATACTTACAGTGGGTTACCGGTAAAACGAATTTTACATTAATTTACATTTTTTTCAGTGTACAGCTATTAGGCTTTAATATGCTTTAGTAAATTTTTATGAATTTCAGGGATACTCAGAAATAGAGAAATGGGGAAAAAATTTACGAGATTTGTGCTAAATATTTATATAGGCCTAACGTAGGTTCAGGTATACAATTTGTTGGTTTCTTAATTGAAAGCGTAAAAGTAGTTACATTGTGTGCAATGGGTATTGTTATATCGACTGAAAGTGTGTATGAAAATCTTAACCCGTTCTATCAAGGGAAAATAAGTAAAAATGTAATTTGTTAGTTCAGGTGAAACACGACTCTATGAAATACTAGGAACAAAAAATGTACATAAATGTCTAAAAAAAAGTCTATGAAGTGGATAAAATTATTTTTGCACAAAAACAAAAAAAAAAAAAAAAAAAGGTAAAAATTACTTAATTCTGATTTCACAAATGACTCATTTGTATTTTTATTTTCCCAAAATAAAAGACCAAACACCGTTATAATATATAGGCCTATATATATATAAATATATATATATATATATATATATATATATATATATATATATATATATATATATATATATATATATATATATATATATATATATATAATAATAGTAGTGCAGGGGTTACCCCGATTTTTATAAAAATAATAGGACATACTCTAAAAAAAAAATAATGAAGAATAGTAAAAATGAAACTCTTTAGGGAAAAAAGTTACAGCCTCTTAAAGTTATTAAAAATCATAGGAATTTCTTTTTTAAATAATAGGATATACTCTAAAAAAATAATAATGAAGCTTGAAAAAATGAAAATGATTTGTCTAGGTAAAAAGTTAGTCTCTCAAAGTTTAAAATTTTCCCATAGGCTTTCTTATAAAAAATTAGTGGACCTCATCTCATTTTAGGGCCCTTCTGTTTAGGTTATGATAAGATTTTTTAAGTATACATAGAATTTTTTTTTTTTTTCTGTGTATACCTGCTCGCTTCCTGCTGAACTAAGAGGGCCTAGTATTTTGATGATAGAGTGCATTGGTGATTGAAGGACTGATCAGTGAAGAACAAGTGCGTTTAGAGTGGTAGAGGATGTGTGGATCAAATCTTTACATTGAAACAAATAATTGGGAAAATGAAGGAAGAGGAGAATAAATTGTAGTTAGATTTTATGGATTTGCGACAGGCGTATGATAGGATTAATAGGGAAGCTCTATGGCAGGTGTTAGTGATATATGGTGTTGCTGGTAGACTTCTCAATGGAATCAAAAGTAGGTTTGACGATAGTGAAGCTTGTGTAGAATAAATAGTCGGAGTGAGGCAGGGATGTGTTATGTCTCCTTGGTCATTCAATTTGTATATGGATGGAGTTATGAAAGAATTTGAGGTGGGGGTGGCAGGGGATGGTGTTAAAATGATGGAGTGGAGGGTTCCCTACCTTTTATATAAGGATGATTTGGTTTTGTGTGGCGAATCTGAAGAGAGTTTAAGAGGATTGGTAGAGAAATTTGGTAGGGTATGTAAAAGGAGAGGTTTGAAAGTAAACGTAGATAAGAGTAAGGTTGTGGTTGAGGACTGTCATCAGTGTAAAGTTGTTATATGGTGAGCAGCCAGAAAAAGTGTCTTGAGTTTAAATATTTTAGATATATATTGGATGAAAAGGGAACGGATGATGCAGATTGTTGTAGGAAAGTTGTGAATGGCAGGAAGGTGGTTGGTACAATTAAATCCTTGGTGGATGTAAAGGGACTAAGTTTTGAGTGCTAGGGTCTTACATGAGAGTACGTTGTTACCTGTGTTAATGTATAGTAGTGAGACTATGGTCTGGAATAAGAGGTATAGCTCTAAAGTACAATATGTTCAGATGGACAATCTTAGGGGAGTGTTAGGTGTGAGAAGAATTGATAAAATGAGGAATGAACGTATTAGAGTTGCGTGGGTATGAAGAAAGGGGTAATGAGAGAATAAATGAAAGTATGTTGAGATGGTTTGGTCATGTGTAAAGGATAGATGATAGTCTGTTGGTTAAACAAATGTATAGTGGTGAGTGTGCTGGGAATCGACTGGCTGGGAGACCGAAAAAGTGGATTGAGTCAGTAAAGGAATGCCTGGAGGAGAGATAAGGTGCACAACAGTTGTGAATGGTGGGGATTTGTGAGGGGGTATGGTTGTAGCCCACCTGGGCCAAGGGATGAACCCAACGTTGACGAGATACCACAGTGAGGATCCATTGCGGTCCCGTGAAACTCTAGAGGTTGATTCTCTGACTGCAGCGAGTTCTCACTAAAGGTATAAAAGGGAACGGTAAGGCTGGGCTTTCTTTTCGACTTGCTTCATATTCTTCTACTACTTTTCTGTTTCCAGTGCATGTTATGCACCTTACCCCTAGTCTTGGGGAGAGAAGCGGAGATGATGATATATATATATATATATATATATATATATATATATATATATATATATATATATATATATATATATATATATATATATATATATATATATCTCTTATTTATTATTATTTATTTATTTATTTTCATAAAGTATACTCTGGAACAAAAGTACTTGTACTTGTACTTGAACAATTCTAGAGTACTTGTACTTGACAAAATGTAATTGAACCCAAGCCAGATATATATATATATATATATATATATATATATATATATATATATATATAAATATATATATATATATATATATATATATATATATATATATATATATATATATATATAGTAAGTTGGGGAAAAGTGTTTAAATTTCTAATTTTTAATTCATCTCGTTACCAGAAATCCTTTTTTTTTTATTAACTATATTAAAGGATAAAATAAAACTTTAATCCATTATCAATAATATATTATAAAAGGAAAAAAAATTGCAGTACAAATATCCTTAATTGCCTTTTTGGGGAAAAGGGTTCACTTACTTTTAATGTCTTAACTAATGTTTAAGCCTTCAAAATATTTACATTTAAAGTAGAATAAACCTTTACGAAGCTCATGTCTTTAGAATCTTAGATTTGTACAACTTTAACACTACTATGTCAGGATTTTCAGGTTCCTTAAAAATGGTATATATATCCACAATTTTGCACTTTTTTTTCTTTAAAAATTTGATTAACTCGTCATCCTAAACTTCGATTACCTTTCTAACATAATGGGACGATTTTATTACATTTGCCTGATACTTCAAACTTGACAAACTTTTACATAATCATTATTCTTTGTAGTAGTATGAGGTGGAGGGTTCTCATCTTCGGAGTTTAGATCTGATCTTCTAATGTAGGAGATGCACAGGTGACATTCTGTAGTTCTGTTTACTGTTGCAGATGTATCAGAGGATGCTGGTATGTGTATGTGGGGGCTGATATTGAAGCTTCCAACATATCAACTAATGAAATAGTTTCTCCAGCTTGTAGATTTATCTTCCTACCTCTTTTTTTTCTTATTTTATATTTTCATTTTTATAAGTTTTTATAAATTTAACATTCTGGGCTAACAGCAGATGATTTAAATCGCTTGGATGGTGATTCCTGTTTTACTATTGAAAGTATTCTCTCATCTTCTAAAGAAAAGTTTCCGCAACTACAGAATCCAGATTTTACATTATTTGATCAAGATGGCTGCATTTCATTCAGGTGTGACAGTAGAAGGCTGGGGAAATGATTCTTTGGTTATACTGTAATTTACGTCCTATTCCTTGTTTAAATTCTAGAAGACTTTTCCGCTAACTCTTCATTGGTCCATAGGCAGAAACATCAAGAGGTTGCAGAAGATGTATCGAGTTCGGAGGAAGAAAATCAAACTTAATATTATATTCACACATTTTGACTACATGAATAGATAAATGTGAGGGAAGAATATATCCTATTAGTACTTTTACATCTTCTTTAGGTCTTTTTCTGAAAATGGAAGGATTATAGATTGCACATAATTTACAAAAAGAGAACTGTCAAACCATCCACTTTTTGAAAAATTGCAGTTTATTAGTCCCCCTTCAATATGGGAAGAAACAAGTTTATCCCCCTTATAAGCTACATATGGTGAAACTATCTCACCTGTTGCAGCAAACATCACAGAAATGGATGTTTTTGATGTGTTTAGTACACATTCTGGTCGTTTTATCCCTTTAGCAAAAATCATTATATTCCCAGGATCGTCTGTTATATTTGTTTTGTCATAATTAACAATATTCTCAGGTTAAAGTAATACCCCTTTCAAAGATGTTTTCAGGTGATCAAAATATTTAATTTTCTTTTCAGAGATTCCAGCTCCATTTCTATTAATTTGAAATTTTCTTTCACATATATGAGTGGTATTACGAGTTTAAATGCTCCTTGCCCATGTCACTTTGATTATATCCATAAACTCTATAGTTATCCGATTTCCGGGAGTTAAGATATGATTGGACAAAATTCTTTAAATCAGATATGTCAGAAGCTAGCCCATACATACTTAACAGAGCCAGATGATTAGTAATAGCAGCTTTCAAAACCTAGTATGAGCACAATCCTCCTTTTCACTTTTTTTCTCTGTTGTGAG
This sequence comes from Trachelipus rathkii, assembly GCA_015478945.1. Classification (NCBI taxonomy): domain Eukaryota; kingdom Metazoa; phylum Arthropoda; class Malacostraca; order Isopoda; family Trachelipodidae; genus Trachelipus; species Trachelipus rathkii. Next base: position 12,289 of record JABUQX010073409.1, read on the forward strand.
TTCTTGCAACTCTTTTCTATTGTGTTAAAGGAATATTAAATTGTCTCATTGCCTCTTTTATTAAATAATATTCAAAGAATTAACGTTCAGTGCCCTTATACATCATCTGGTTATATTGTAAACTCTTGCACTTTTCTCGCAATTTCTGACCATCTGTAACAAATTAATAAAGAGACCTTGTAAATTTTCTTTGAACCACATAGTAAGTTTATTTGGCTCTTCGAGGCATAATTGAAATAACCTATTAAATACAAAAAATAATTTCTTTTCGCTGAACCCTTTTGCTTTTAATTTTCCACTTTTTTTATTTTTTAAAAAAAGAAAGAAAAAGATGTAATTATAAAGATTATTATAAAAATATATTAGTTATAATTTTCACAACGGTGTATCAATTACCTAGGTTTTAGGCGAAGTGAATTACTTTCACCTAAATATCAAAAAGTCAAAAGTAGCAAATATTTCAGTCTCTGAAAAAGCAAAAAAAAATTGAGTTCTAAATGTCACATATTAAAGTCAAATTTATAATTCAATAAAATGGGTCATATGAGGAGCCGAATCCGAGGCTGTTCATACTTCACAATTTTATGTTGATTCAAACATTTGCACAATAGCAAACTTGGTTCAAACCCTGGACATTGTAATGGGTATATATATATACTATATATATATATATATATATATATATATATATATATATATATATATATATATATATATATATATATATATATATATATATATATATATAATGGCATCCGAAGAATAAGGCATGTAACTGAAAACTATATTTATCTGGGAAAATAAATAACATTTTGATTTCAGCCAAGTAATTTCATCGATGAAACTTAAAAAAATTTATTTTATTCTAATATTTATTAATAACACCTTAAATTTTAGTATAATCTTAGATCTGGCAGCGTATTCTCTGACCTTGAATCCCTGCAGCAGTTCACGAGAGCAAGAGTTAAATAGTATTTTTATTTTTACGCATTGGAGAAATATGTTATTTTTTCTTTTATATCCTTTTTAGGGGGTTCGGACGAAGTCCCCCCCGTCGTCCTTCGGTAGGCCAGAAACCCCGACTCTGTACATCTTTAAGTTTTCCCTTGGGATATTCTTTAGTTAAAAAGAAAAAATTCAACATTTGGCAAGCTTTATGCACGCTTTCTCGGTACTTTGAGCTCCTTTTCGTAATTCTCAAAATACGATGCTTATCATACAGCTTTCCATCATTTTAACAATTTTAAATTTTTCAAAAGCGTTATTTTATTTATTTTTTTTAAAAACATGGATAAAAATGTCTCTGATTAATAAAATGTTTTTATTTTTCTTGTAGCTATTATAGTTTTTAGTTACATGCCTGGCCCTTCTTTCAGGATGCTGATATATATATATATATATATATATATATATATATATATATATATATATATATATATATATATATATATATATATATATATATATATATATAAATATATATATTTTTTTATTTTTTTTTTTTTACATTTTATTGTATTGTACTTGTATGTTACTATACATAGCCTATTTAAATTGCATCAGTTTAGATAAATTTTAGTATCATTATTTGCTATGACAGTGTGTGGTGCTGCATTTTCCATGAGACTGATTCTTTTGTGGGGGATGTAAAAATATAATAGTTTCCTTTTCATGATTTTTGAAAGTGATGAGTTTATTGAATTTTTATATAATCATAATGCACTGCATAATAAATAAAAAAATGTTCAAATTATAATGCTTAGATGAATTTGAAAAACTACCTATTTAGGTGTTACAATCCTATTAATATTTATAGAAAAATTACCTTAAATTAAAATAATGTAACTTCCCAATTCAATCTACTTTGAATATTTCATATAAATGGAAATAATGTGATAAAAAAAAAATTTGTAACTATTAATTATATCTACTCTGAAAAATTCATATAGGCTGGATGAATTGCAATATAATAATTTGGGCAAAATTCTCAATTTTGTCTTTTTTTTAATTTATTTTCCATGAATATTTGTTGTTTATCATATTTTTTAATACTTATACAGAGTAAATTACATTGATTAAAAAAAAATCTCAACATAATTATATAAAATAAAAAAGTATCACTGCAAGCAAGTTTATAAAGAATATATAGTTTAATAAATTTTGAAATTACATGAATATTAAAAATATTAAAAATCACATCACACAAATCATAAACGCCTTAGACAAAACTCCATCCCACAAAACAATACTACTAGCTATTGACATCAGTAAAGCTTTCGACACAGTACCCAGACACATTCTCATCCAAAAAAATTCCTTTTACTCACCCTTTCCTAACAATTATAAAAAATGGCTAGCTAATCTCATATCTGGATGCACTGCACAGATCCAGCACCAAATCTCAAAAACCATAAAATTGAGAAACAGTCCCTCAGGGTGCCATTTTGTCCCCATTCCTGTTCAACCTCTTTACAGCTGACATCCCCACCCCTCAATCTCCCAATTCACATCTTATAACCTATGCAGATATAACCATAACCATACCAGACCCTTCCATACCCACTGCTACAACTCATACTCGAGACTTACCTAAACCAACTAGAAGCTTGGCTGTCTTCCAACAGAATATCAGCCTCTGCTGAGAAATCATCTATAACCCTGATCACCACTGACAGACACCAATCATCATTACACCCTCAAGTAACTCTAAACTACATCCCCTAAACAAAGACCTGAAATTCTCTGTATAACCTTTGACACTCACTTTACCTTTATACTCATCAGAAATATTATAAACAGCAAATAGAAAACTAAATGTCCTACAACTTTATCGACAATTTCAGCAATGAAGCAACCACACTGACAACTAAACTACATATAAACAATTCTCAAGAACTACATTCAACCATGGATCAACAGTCAGTCTTTTTCATCTCCTCTTTCTCATATTACAACCGCAACCGCTACTAATACTGCAATTAAATTTTAGGACACCATAACTTTCAAAACTACTATAATTCAACATCTCCATGAAGAAACAAAAATCTACCAATTCAGGATAATCCGGACATGATAAGGATGCAATTCTATACCAGGGCTCTCGACCCGACCCATCCATGCCATAACTACCTACAAGATCACACTATGCACCTTTTAAAATTCCCTTCCTAATTCGCTTCAGAATCATCCCTCCTCCTCCAAACAACACATCTCTCAAAACATATTCACACATACTTTACACAGCAATACCTCAACAATCCCCCACAAAATCACATTGTAAACTCCCCCCCTGCAAATATCAGCAACACAGAATACTCTCCCACGAGAGATGCAAATCTCACTATCTAGTTGAGATCTGGGTATCACCCGGGCCTCCAGGAATACAGGCACAGTTTCAACTCCAGGAATGCAACCTCTTCACTCTGCTAAAGGTTTACCTAATAAAGCTGAAACAACCGATCACCACCTCCTAAAATTCCCCCTACTCACCCTCTAAGAACACCCTTATAGATTTCTTCCCAGAGAGACCCGTGGCTTCGCCTGCTTTTAGGTTGCAGTGTTTCTGGAGATAACATGGACCCCCAAGTAAGAGGGGTCCAGGGGCAGAGAATAATAATTATATATATATATATATATATATATATATATATATATATATATATATATATATATATTTATATATATATATATATATATATATATATATATATATATATATATATATATATATATATATATTTTTTTTTCAGGAACAACCTTTCCAAAGAAGGGACAAACTGTTACTGTTCATTATACGGGTATGTCTAATTTGTAAATCCATAATGTTTTCTTGAAGCAATTAATAAATGTATTTAGTTTATATGGTTTTTGATGAGGTACTATTTACATTTTTAATATATTTAGGGAAACTTAACCAATGAAATAAATTTGATTCTTCAAGAGACAGAGGCAAACCTTTTAAGTTCAAGATCGAGATGGAGATGTTATTAGAGGGTGGGATGAAGGAGTAAAAAGTAAGTTATATTCAAATAGTTTTATGCTTTAGATGATTGAGTTCTCTCTCCTCTATCAACTACAGGGCTGTATATTTATTTAATTTTTTTTTAATACATTTGCACATGTGTGAATCTATATCTATCTACTGAAATTAAAAATGAAAACATTTTATTTTGGTATTTAAAATGGGTTGATGAAATCCCTTATTTATTTATTAAAGAACCACTATTATTAAGTAGCCAAATTAAAATTCATTAAATGATTTTGTATTTCTTTGTATACTCCGAGCTTCAGGGCTTTTTCAGCTGTAGATTATTTCATACATGACAAAGATAGATCCAAGTTGACCTCTAGTTTGCAGGACAGCATTGAATTGCCGCAAAAACACTGGTGTTAACTCTTCTATTGTTTATTATTATTATTTTTTGGACATTCCATCAACTTAAAGATTTCGTATTCAAACATATAACAGGGGGAAACCTAGTGTGTCTTAGATATATAATGTAATATACCAATTCCACGTTTTCTAACACTATTTAAGTTTTCAAGACGAGAAACCAATTTTTTAGTTTATATAATTGTTACATCAAGTTAAAGTTAACAAATTGGCTGACACTTGAGACACTCCTTTGATTTTTAACTGTGTTCGTTACTCGCGGTGTGTTATCTCTGCTTTCCTTGAACAGCGAACAGATTCTTAAACAATTAACACTTTACTACTATGCCGCAGCCAGCAGATGGAGGGACATTTTTTGTACAAATGTTTTTTAATTTTTTTTATTCTAATTTTGAATAAAAATATTCTTGCAAGATGAGCTAATTGTGTGTATATAATAATAATACCAATATATATATTATATATATATATATATATATATATATATATATATATATATATATATATATATATATATATATATATATATATATATATATATATATATATATATATATATAATATATATTTATTTTTTTATATCATATATATAGTATTATAATAATATATATACATATATTATTTATGATTATAGATTGAGTTTAAACAAGGGATAAACGGCTTATATTGATACAGAAGGGCTAATGACTCGATAACAAAGACATAAAAGACAGTTATATTACTTTAATTCACACACACAAGTTTCGAATCAGGTATACTCATCATCAGGTATCTAGAAAAACAGAATGACATTATGTAGGGTGGAGACCTAATCAAAGCTACAAATTAAAGTGAAATACAGAATCAAAAATCAAAGATCAAAAATTAAAGGTTGAAAATAAAAATTAAAAGTTGAAAATTAAAAAATATAAAAAATTAAAATTGGGAATCAAAAGTATTTAGCCTTAAATCAGGCAACAACAAGCAGAATAAAAACTATCATTACCAGTAAAAAATCAATCACAAATTATAATTAAAAGCACAGGTCATGAAACACAAAATTGATAAATATATACACAAATAAACATTAAATGTACAAATAACCACACATACCTATAGGTTTAAGGTGAAAAACATAACTAAAGGAAAGGAGGATCTGAGAGACACGAAGTGAAGCTCAGTAGAAAAAAAAAACTTAGATGGTTGGAGAGGTTTGAAGGAAGGTAGCTAAAATTAAAAGTCTGAAAATTTCATATTTTTAATGTTAATTAAATTTTTGAAATTGCATTGTGATATTGTGGAGTCAGGTAGAGGCTGGTTGGAAAAAACAACCAAGCCCAGTGTGTGTGTGTGTAGTATGTTTTTTCTTTTTTTTGGGGAGGGGGGGCGGCCATATATTTTAGTAATCGGAGCAAAATAAATATTTTCAACAATTCAATTTTTGTTTTTTTGTCATGATATTCAGTCAGAATTATTGACAGAATTAATTGGTTTAAATTTACAAATTAATGTATATTAAATATATCACCAATTTATATGTATATAACATAACATAGATATATATTTATATACTAGTTTTACAACAATTTTAATTTACCTTATATATATACTATATATATATAAATATTCTTCCTCTTTTTCCAGACTGGGGGTAAGGTGCGTGAAATGCATCAACAGAAAAGTAGTTAGAAGAATATGAAAAAAGTCGAAAAGAAAGCCAGCCTAACCGCCCCTTAATTATTAGTGAGAACTCGTACTCAGTCAGAAATCACACCTAGAGCTTCGACAGGACGCGACGGGACCGCAATATGGCAATTCGTCAAGTGTAAGGGTTATCCCCTGGCCAGGTGGCACACATGCCCCTCAAACGCCATTCAATCCTATTATGACCTTTATACTCGCTCTGCCAATTACAATTTCTTCTAACCAACATTTTTTCTTACGGTCTCCAGCGTCGACTTCTAACACACAAAACTATTCACCACTTAACAAAGACCGACTGATGTCATTCATCTTTTCCACATGACCATAGGCTCTCAAGTAACTTTCATTTTTTACTCTTTTTACCACCTTTCTTCAACACATAACCTCTCTATTCTTCATATCTATTTTATAATTATTTTCACGACTAACAACGCCCTCAGATTGTCATATGAACCATTGAACTTTAGAGTCTCATTACTTTTTTCCCAGACCATATCTTTACATATCATTCAAGGTAAACAATCACCTATGTGACCCTAGCGCACATCAAACTTAGTCTTTACATACCCGATTTATTGCACAGCCACCTTTCCTGCCATTCACAATTTCATACTAAATCTCTCTGCATCATCCATTCCCTTTTTCATCATATATCAATATTTTAACTACAGAATTGTTCCAAGCTGCTCACATACTTACATAACTATCAACATGAGGGCTATTCACATCACAACCATATTACTTTATCAACTTTACTTTCAAACCCCCTCCTTACACACCCTGGCAATTCTACAATCCTCTCAACTCTCTTCAGATTCACACACAAAACAATCATCGCATATATGGTAGGATTCACTCACCTCCATATCTGCTCATTTCTAGACATTTCTGCACCCCATCTCTTAATTCTTTAATAACTCCTCAAACACAAATTGAACTACATGGGACATAACAGATCTGCTCACTCGCTATTAATATTAAATCATCCTTTTGACACATTTATTCTTACAGTCTCACCTATAACTAATGTATACTACTTTTTGAATTACATTCAGGCTCACCACACGATATTTACTAACACGCATAAGCTTCTATTAATCTACTAGCCCTGTTGGAATCCATAAACTAAATACATTTATTCTTCTACCCTCATTACTCAATCATTTGTGTTAATGTAAAGATTTGATCACACAATGCTTAATCTAAGCGACCTTGTTCTCACATCAGTCTTCAGTAACTCGACTACAACTCTGTATCAAACTAAATACCACATTATTTCTAACACTCATAAAATAATCCCTATATTCTACAGTTCCCCCTTATTTCCCTTACTTATATAAGGGTACTATACTGCTCTCCTCCAATATCTCGACTATAAACCTTATAAAACACTTTATTACAACAACTTCAGAAATCAATCAATCCACCTCCGCTTCAGTTTCTTGATCATTTTCAACAGTAATTTCATCTATACTGCAGATTTACATTCTTCAAAATTTTATATTTATATATAATAATATATATATTGTTATATATTATATATTATATATACTATATATATATATATTATATTATAATATATATATAATATATTTATTTATATTTTATATTATTTTATTTATATTGTCAAATAATATGAATGAATATACACAAAATCCAATTTAATTATTGATATATTTTTTCCTCAAAAATTAATATGGTTTGCTTCTTTTCGATGTTGTTGCGAGCAAACTGATTGTAACTGATTATGCTTAGGGTGCTCCGTGGTTGGAGTTTTACAATTCACTTATGTTTTGAGCTCTCAGATGTGAATAATAATATTAGTGATAGCCCGTTGCTGTTTGAATTGGCAAAAAGTTTCCCTGTCAACACTTATTTATTATTGTCGTTATTTTATTTACTGAAACTTGTTTGAAGTACATCCATTTAATGAAGTGAGAGAAAAAATAACAAATCGTATGAATTAAATTGTAAATATGATAATATAAATTTATACAGCTGTTAGAGTTAATGCTTAATTCTGCGTTAAATGTATCAGTCCTTTCTCTAAAATTCCTGCATATTAAGATATGTATCTAGCAAGGTTCAGCAGATAAATCGGGCAGTTATGATTGGTCTATGTGTAAATCTCAGTAAGATATGTTCTTCTTTATCATTATAGGGTTCCAGTTGTTTTATTTATCCTTTTGTGTAAATATACACGGAATACTTTTATTTTTGATTATATATCCATTTCTCTTTTTCTTATACTGCACTTACTAAAGATTTTCCTTTTATATTAAAATATTTACACTATCAAAAACCTTAAGTATACCAGAATCAGCAACACCCCGTATCTAAGCGAGACAGGAATATAATCCAATAAAAAGTGGATGTTTTACTCTAAGTCAGAGCGGATTCTAATATTAAAAAACCCACAAGAGAGTTCATGTTAGGTTTGGCATATTTTATTTGTTATAATTAATATTTCCATTTCATATACTTTAGTTTTATAAATAGTAAGTTAGAATTTAAGAAGATAACCTATTATGATTTATTGGATATGAAGTAAATAATTAATTCTTTGGTTGATAAAGGGTTTTACTGAGTAATATTGAAGGTCGAATTGTATTCTAGGGTAAGATTTCAGGCAATTGTGACTTGCGCGTATATAGTTGCTGATATTTAATGTGCTTTCTTTCTGGCTAGGAGAACGTATAAGTTCATAATATTTGGCAAGGTTGTTTGTGGTATTGAAGAGAAATGTATCAGATGATAGTACGGGAATTGGGTTTTATAAAAGTAAGATAACGTGAAGTGAAATAATGAATAAATGACAATCTTACAATGTGGGTGAGGAGTTTCAAATTAACACTTAGAAGACACGATCAAATTAATGATTTTAGTATTAAATGGCTGTATCCTTTCTTCTGAATTATGATATATTATATTTATAATATACTATAACAAATACATACTATATTTATATATATATATAATATATATTATAAATATCTTTAATGGCATATATAAGGTGTAATATATACTATATGATTTACCGATTAATAGTTTTAATTTATATATATATATCAGTTTCCTGGTATTATTATTATTTTAAATGTATTTATAAGGGATGAATTTCTTTTCAGCTTTTTAAAATATGAAATTAAACCACAATTGTATATGTGAAGTAAGTGGGGAATGCATTTTAAAGTGTTGCAATGATACTGTAAAGGAATTTGTTAGATTTTCATTATGTTTCCATACATTTTCTTGGTAATGATTTATATTTCGAGATAAATATTTTCTGGTCATTTAAGGAAATGAAGTTTGGTTCTGGTGTTTTTATTATATTTAATATATATATATTATTTATATATATGTTATTATAATTATTTTATATATATATATATATTAATATATATATATTATATCATATTATTTTATCATATATATTATATATATATATATTACTATATAAATAATAAGAACAATGAAAGTGGCAATGGGTGATAAATCACTTGGGTTTTTGGCTTATATATTGATTTTATTGGTGAATGAATATGAAAAAATAGAATAATAGTATATCTTATTTAAAATAGGTTAAATACTTACATTTTCTTACTTGATACTATGTTTATATTACATCAAATTCATTATTTAGTAAAGATATATCAATACTGTATTAGTATCTATATAGTATAATATATTTAGACGTAATATATATATTATTATATCATATATAATATATATATAATTATATTATAATTATTTAGTATAAGTTATATATTATACAGTACACTAGTATCTAATATATAGTTAAAAATACTTTTAATGTGCTTTATTCCATAGTGCAAGGGGGTAAAGGGACACAGGAATTGGAACTATTAAGGCTGGGCTATTACAAACAGGCAAACGTGTTCGAGTCAGTTTTTCATGAGTTTTAATTCTTGCACCAGGTAGTATAACTCAATGCTCGCGAAGATTTTAACAGCGTTTCTGTGTTGAAGAAGACTGTGAACTCATCCTCGAGCAGGTTATAATTAAGTGTCAATCATTCAAAGGGAGTTCATTTCAAGGAGGGGGTTTGTAGTTCAGAAGTTCATAATAATTAAATTAGCAGATAACTGTTTGGACAATTGAGTCGGAAAATGACTGGAATGGGGGGTCGTTGGGCATTGAAGAAGATAATGGTGAAAACGAATTGCGGTATGGCACAGAAAATTATCAGATGGGAGGGATCTTGATATGTTGTGGAGTTGGAGTATCATTGTGTGGATGCGGAGAGTGCAAGTCTAATCGTGTAATGCGTTGTCGGTGGGAGGAAGTATCGCTTTATATTCAAGTTTCGTTTCTGCTGATATCAATCGTCGTCACCATGATAAGAGAGAAGGATAATAGTAGTTGGTGGGAGGCAGTCTTGGTGATGGACGAAGGTACCTGGACAGAAAAGGCCCGGGGCATTTGGCTCTGTTGCGGATTTTCGTTGCATTAACTACATGAGAGGAGTATACTAGTATGATTTTTTTGGGGTGGAGCGATACATTGCGTTTAGAATAGGGTTTAGTCTGAGTGGTTGAGGAATTTGATAATGAGGTAGTTGGTTACAGTGATGAATGTTGAGAAGGGTAATTATGCCATTAATTTGCAGTAGAAAGTCGAATGTGGGGTGGAGGGCATGGAAATGATAAGTGAGAAAGACTGTAGACGAATAGGTGTTTATAATATGTAAACGCTGAGTAAATTCCAATGATTGGGGAGGACAGGATGAATGCTGGAAGGAGGTGGTTACGCTTTGGAGAGAGGGTAGGAACAAGAATATGTGGGAGGTGGAATAGAAAGGCGATACTGTATAAGGAAAGGAACTTTTGGAGGGATGTTATTGATGTTATTACTTGTTTTCAAATGGAGTTAATATATCTGAGCATTCGAAGGCAGATGGTATCGGGTTTTAAAATAGATAATTGGTGACAATGATGTATTCTCTTCAGGAGAGAGAGGGTTCGTATTGATTCAATTCAGATTGTGGAGGGGGGACGAGGGAGTTTGATGTGGAGATACGGATGCTGTTTTGGATGATCTAAGGTTGTAAAAAAGAGTTTGTAGAAGGCTGACAATATACTGATAGCATAGTCATTTTGATCGGATTGGGCAATATAGAGATGTAAGGGATTGCGATCGCACAGATTTTGAGGGAGAATAATTTGGTGTTTTCAGGAGTTTAATGATTGTGGTTCATGTAAATGGTCATCTAGAATGAGTTAAAAATTTGACCTGTGAAGTTACAGGAATGGGCACCATATAAGTAGGTTGCGGGAAGAAATGGCAGTTTTCCGATTCTCTTTTTTTTCTTAAAGTACTGTTGAGGTTTTGGTGTGAGAATGGGAGTTACTCCCATTTGATATCTGATAGTTGGTTGAAGGTGGTTCAAGAAAAAGGCAACTGGCATCAAAATCATAGAGAGAAAATTCGATCGTGTTGAGATAGAGAGCTGCGATATACATAATCCGAGAGGAATGGTTAAACACCTTGGGCCCTTATCTGTGGAAAGCTTCCATGAGAAGTAGTGGCGTAGAAAAGAATAGTAAAGAATGGATGGATTTTTTGACCAGAAGAAGAATTAATGAAAGCGAGTTTGTTCAGGAAACGGGAGGTGGAGTTAAGAATGAGTTTCACTTTGTATATAACTTTTTAGGTAAAAAAAAAAAAGACAGGAACATCCAGTTGAGAAGTTCCCGGATGTATGAGTCAGATTATTAACCACACAGGATTGTAGTCGGACGATTTTGCCGGAAACCAACTGGGAAGTTGAAAAGTGGCGGTATAAACAGGGAAATGGCAGGCTGAACCATTTTTCCTCATTAATTTACAGGTTGTCAGGGAATTTGGTCTTTTGGTTGATCCGCTTCGCATCTTATCCGATATATGGTGATGGAGATCAAGCTGTAGTTCCAAAATAGATGGAAAGAGGATTTTCTATTCTGTTATACAGAGGTGACATAAGGGAATGGGGAATGAAATCTACAATAAGAAGAAGTGTGTATATAAAAGTTTATATGTGGGTCTGTGTTAAGCTCAAGGAAAAGGGTTTAGGATTGACTTAGACGAAGTGACAGATCCATAAGGTGGGGAGGTTTGAATCTCTTGTTTAAAAACGGGTATGGATGTTTTAAAAGATAGTAAGTCGCTAGTAATTCATATGGACGTAGATCGAGCGATGTAAGGGTCGTGGAAGTCGAATTCCGTGCTGCACTGCTGAGTTTAGTTTGAAGAGGGAATGGAGAATAGGGAACAGATTTGTGAATAGTATTATATACTCTATATTGTTACCTCTTTCTATAGAAGGGGGGTGGCAATTATATTCGGCGGATTGAAAGAAGTACGATGAAATAGTCGAAGTTCTGTAAATATACATTTGGTGTAAAGCAAATTTTGAAGGAAGTAGTATGCTGAGTTGTTATAATTTATGATGTGGGTTTTAGAAGAAAATAGTTTTATGTGATAGGGGGAGTTTGAGGATTGGTATCGTGGAGAACGGTTGGACGGAATCTCGGGAGGAGGGGACATTCTGAGGTAAAGAGTATTCATACAATAGAGATTTAGGTTGTACGATATTTGGTGAAGGGACTTCCCATGAATGCGAGATAAGTTGATTCATAGATCAACTTATTATTGGTTTAATTAGGTCAATGGAAGAGCAAAAAATGTCATACTTTATTAATAGAGGGTACTCTGTGTTGCTAAGCAGCAGATCGATGTGGGGATATAGGTTTCCATGGAAATGGGGATAGGAGGTGTCCGGAGTGTAGCTTTTTTGAGGTGTTGGGTTAGATATTCGAGTTAATATAGGATTCGGTGTTGGCACAAGGTTGATATGGGAATATTTGCCAGTAATCATATGCGAGTGGTTTTGAGAACGATTGGACAATTTAGATTGGAAATGGGGGACTCTGGGTCTCTTTTCAGGTATCCAAGACTCAGAAGCCTAGAGCGTTTGTGACGTTGGTTGACATTTTTTCAATTCATTTTCCGGAAGTGCAGGAAGGATTAGAAGAGATGGGTCATAATAAGCTCTTTGGGTGTTATCATTTTCAATCTGTAGGGTGTGAATCCTTGGAGAATGATGAGGTAGGTTTCGGAGAAGCGTTTATAGGAGATTTCATGAGAATAGAAATTTTATTGCGACTCCTTAGAGGGTTGATTGGTGGGTTAGGTCGAATAGATGTGAATTGTTTGAGTTAAATCTGTTGAAGCCATTATTTGTCTATTGGAGTGATTTATGGCGAGGTTTTATGAGTTGCATTTTATACGTCTGTGGTTTTGATGTTTGTTTTAAAAAATGATGCTCCCTGTATTTTACGATAATTTTAGCCTGAGACTATTTTTTGTTGTGTTTAGAAACTTTTTTTCAGATTTGAGTATAGTGGGGGAATTAAGGCAAGAAGAGTGTCTTGATACGTATTGGGTGACTATTTGTGGCTATGACACGTGTGTTTGGCAGGAATGTTTTCAATTTGTCTGGGATGAATAGCTTTAGATATTCCATTGTGGTTTGCTTGAGAGTAGTATCCGGGATAAGGTTCATTTGATGATTTTTTGGAGGGAGTTGAAATAAGGGGTGCTTTTGTAATATTTGAGGAGTTGGTTGTGTGGAGAATACAGGAGACCCGGTTTCGTAATGATGAGATTATATTTCATTTGGAGATGAGTTTTTTTGTTAGGATGGGGTGTGTTTTGGCGGATTAAGGTGGGGGCGTGTATTGTGGTATTGATCTGGATGTTGTTGATTTATTTCATTTAGTGGCAGTATAGCTTTCCTGTCTTTATGTATTGGGACATAACTATGAATCTGTTCAAGGTAAACGGGAATTTGAAGAAGAAGACTGTGGATCTCCATTAACAGTTTCTACCAGTGAAGGGGTATATAGAATGTCTATAGTGATGGTGGAAGTGAAGGATGAGGCCAAAGATGTAAAAGTTAGTTCGTGGTTGAATGAATATATAGCAAGATGATGAGATTTTGAAGAAAGGTGATGTAGGGTATATGAGAGAGAAGGGTAAATTTTGCATGTCTTGAGAAAAAAACTAATGATAGTTTGGAAGGGATATAAAGAAGACTTGAAGGATAAGAAGCGGTTCTGAACCTAAGTGGAAGGTAATGAGAGAGTAAGGGAATATTCATAGACATAATGACTGTTTTACTAGTAGTATGCTTTCGTGACTGAGAAATGACGTAAGGAGAGTGTGAGGAGGTTTGGGAAAATTGATGGCAAGTATGAAAGTAGTGAGTGATATGTGTGGTTTGATAAGTGTAAGAGTAGGATTTTGGGGAGGTTATTATACGTGCAGTGAAAGTTGAGTGTTAAATATGCAATTATAATTGAAATATAGTGATGTTAATTGATTGGTAGGAAGTTGATGTAAATATTTGTGGAAGGGTAGTTGTATACGCATAGTATAAGGAGAAAGTAGAATATGGGGATTGTTTTGCGTGTTGGGAGGGGAAGACAGATTAATGCTGGTAAGTTTGGTTGAAAACAGGGCGTCAGAGTGATTGTGGGGGCCGATTGTTATAAGTAGGTTGATTTTATAGAAGTGAGTAGAGGATTGTAAACTCATTTGCAATGCGAAATGGGAGAGAATAACATGTATTTAGGATTATTATTATTTGCAACTGGCATATGAAAGGATTGATGAGGAGAAGCTTGTGAGCTGGTGGTAGTTAGACTTCTGATGAAGTCAAAGGTTATTGATAGGAGTGTGTGCAGATAAATGGAGGCAGAGTGTGAATGGATTTACTATTAAATAGGGTGAGACAGGGATGTGTTTTGTACTCCCCATGGATTATTGTATATTTATTGGGGATGAAAGCTTTAAAGGTAGAGGAGCGGGTTTTGAGATGGAAAGCCTGTGGGGCCTATTAAATTGTACGCCAATATTTGGTTTTGGTATGGTGGAATCTGAAGAAGTTTGAGAGGATTGATAGAGGGTTTTGAGCGTGTGTTAAATGATTGATTTGAAAGTTATGTAGGAGTAGCATGGTGGTGTCAGGCAGGGTTGTGGATTGGTTCAAAATTTTTCTTCGACTCAGATCGTCGGATCCGATCATCCGCTACCACTCATTCAAATTGATCCCATCGACTTTGAAATTATCAGGACTGAGAATTTTATACCCAGCACCTTTTGAAATTACCGCTTTGACTAACGATCACTCTTCATATTACAACGACTCAACTTTATCAAAATTGCGACTCGAATTCACTCTTTAAAACTACCGAATCTAGCTAAACCGATCACAACCTGTGTTGTTGGGTGCGATTGGATGCGTAGTTGCATTGGTGAATATGTATATGGTGGTAGGTATGGAAATGGATGAGTTTATTTTAGTCTATATGTTGATGAAAAAGTTGAACGATGATAGCATAGCTAGGAAAGTTGAGTGAATGGGAAGGTGCATTGGTTGCAATGGACTAATTGCAGTGATTAAGAGATTGGTGCAATAATAGAGTAATGACTTGGTTTTTGTGTGTGTATATGTGGGATTAATCATGTCATTAACCTAAATTGAGATATAAGACAAATTGAATATCAAATAAAATACTCTTACAAAATTTTTACTTTTATCTGAACTTAATGTTCTTGGGGTTTCTTTTCATTCATAATTTTTCTTTGAAAGATCACATTGCTTCTCTTGCTAAACAAACGCTTTCTGGGGTTCATAGGCATTGATGATAATTCCAGAAGAGAGAGAGAAGAGAGGAGTAAGAAACAGAAAGACTAAAGATTTATAAATTAGGTGAATAAATGTTGAGAATAATTTAGATAATTTGGAGAAAATATAAGAATTAAGTTTGAAGAGCTGGTAATTAATCTCAACATGTAAAGTTTTCTTAACTGAAACTTGATTTAACTGAAGGTGATTTTTTCCCAATTATATATAATTATTATTATTATTATTATATTTATTATAATTTTATATTATATATATATATATTATATATTATTATATTTTTTACTATTATATATATATTATTATATATATAGTAACTACTTTATACGTGCTTATCAACCCTATGCAGGGGGTGAAACGGGACACAGGAAATCGAACTTTAGGACGATTCAAACAGGCACAACGTGTTCGAGTCCGAGTTCTAATTCTTGCACCAGGTAGATAACTCAAACTGCTACGCCGGAGGTTTGAAAGCCTCCTCTCGTATGAGGGGGGACTCAACTCCCTGCCACGGGTTATATAATATTATATATATATATATATATATATAATACTACTTATAATATATATATATATATATATTTATATATATTTTATATAATATTCTAATCAATACTATAATTGTAGATGTATATATATATATATCTATAACGTATATAGTCCCTAATACTAGGAGAAGGACGTAATTGGATTTTCACGGTTAGTAATAATATTGTATACAAGTTGGGTTATATTATATATATTTATACTATAGTAAATTTATCATCCGTTTCAAAGCAAAAAAATTAAAGAAAAAATGGTTATATGATTGTTATTATTTTTTGGAAACTGGAATCTAATGTTATGTATATCATAGTCCTTTAGTATTCAACGGTCATACATCTTTCAATAAATTATATGTAAAAATTTATATCAAATATAAGTGTATCTATATATATATATATATTATTATAATATATAAAATATATATATATATTATATATTATCTAAATATATATATATATAATATATATATATTATATATATTATCTATATATATATAATATATAGGACAAAGAAAACTGCCTTTACAAAATAACAAAAATTACTCCACTAAATGAGTATTATGTCATGAGTATAAAATTTTAAAATTTAAGATAAATTAATAAACAATATTTTGATTCAAGGGGTTTAATTTAAATCAATTTTAATTATAATAATAATAATGAGAAACATTGTAATATACAGTACGGTAATAGTACTATATATATATATATATATATATTATATATATATATATATATATTATATATATTATATATATATATATATATCTATATATATTATATATAAGGCTGTAGACAAAAAGATTACGGGTAATAAATAAATTTTGTTCTAATTATACAAGAAATTGCGATGATTGTAAAGATAGCTACTAAGTAAATCTCACGTCATCTGTCAAGACGCTTTATAAATCCAAATTAAGCCATACAAAAAATGGCTGGAAGAGCCTACTTAGTGTTTGGGGGAGTAAGAAGCAATATATATTATATGCTTACCAGTATTTGGATATATATATAATGTAATATATATATATATATATCATATATATATATATATATTTATTATATATTATATATATATATATAATATATATATATATATATATATATATATAATATATCTATATATTATTATATTATATATAATATTATTATATATAATATAATACAGTATATAATTAACCTTCTCTCCCCAGACTGGGGGTAAGGTACACAAACGAGCACTGGAAACAGAAAAGTAAGTAGAGAAGAATATGACGCGTCGAAAAGAAAGCCAGTCTTACCGTCCTTTATACCCTTTAAGATGAGAACTCATCGCAAGTCAGAAAAATCCACCATAGAGCTTTCAACGGGACCGCGACGGTCCTCACCTGGCAATTTCCGTC
>JABUQX010073410.1:0-17500 GCA_015478945.1 Trachelipus rathkii
CCTACTACTGAAGACATTGGATTTAAGAGATTAATAAATCACGTATGTCCACAATATAATATTCCATCAAGGAGGTACTTTTCAGAAGAGATTATCCAAACAATATATAAAAGGGTAAAGAACAAAATAACACTTCAGCTGCAAGAAATTCAAGCAATATCATTAACATCAGATATTTGGACTTGCTCATATAACAATGAAAGCTTTATAAGTATGTCAGGGCATTGGATTGATAAAGATTTTCAAAGGAAGAGTGGAACATTACAAATCAGTAGTTTTAGTGTTTCTCATTCAGCAGAAAATATGTCTAAAAAGTGAGGAAATACTTAAGAGCTGGGATTTAAAAAAAGAAAATATTCATGTTGTCCTAAGATAACGCACCAAACATTACAAAAGGTATGAGAGCGACAGGTGTTATAAATGAGACATGTTTTATTCATTCCTTACAGCTAGTAATACATGATGCTATATTTTCTCAAAAATCAATTAAAGATTTAATTACTTTATGTAGGAAAATTGTAGGTCATTTTAGTAGATCACCAATTGCTACAACTAAGTTAACTGAAATTCAAAAATCTCAAAATTTGCCAATACACAAGCTTATCCAAGATGTGGAAACAAGATGGAATTCATCATATTATATGCTGCAAAGGATCATAGAGCAAAAAATTGCAATTATTATATATTCTTCAAATTCGAAAAACAATCTAGATATCTTAAATGCAAATCACTGGAAGCTAATGGAGAATATAATTAGATTGCTACAACCATTTGAAGAATTAACTAAAAGAGCGAGTGATGATGATGTAGATTTATCTTTTGTAATACCTGCAGTTAATGCATTGCAAAAATATTTAGCAAAAACTTGGAAGGATAGCGGTGTAAAAACTATGAAAGATGAACTTTTAAATTCTGTTACTGAACGTTTTGGTACCATTAAAGAGAAGAAACTTTATGTACTTGCAACAGTTCTAAATCCACAATACAAATTAGCTCCCTTTGATATTATTGATCAGAATAAAATAAAATTTATGCTCAAAGAAGAAGTAAAACTTTTATAAAAGCTAAAGAAAATATTACATTAAGTTCAGATTCTGATGAACAAAATGATGATCAAAATGATCAGTCTCATACAGATTCACATGAAGAATCTGAAAATGAAACGGCAGATATTGAGAAGGAAACACATTCAATTTTCTGGAAGTGCTTTGATGACATGCTACAAGAAAAATCGTCAGAAGAAAATGAAGAATATTCAGATACAATCAAACCAAGTGGAACTGATCAAAGGAGAAAAAAGTTAAAATGCAAACGTAGAAGCAGCAGTGAGAGAAAACAACATGAATTAGAAAATACTATTCAAACTACTGTGGATAAATATTTTGCAGCACCACTTATGGAACGAAAATCCTGATTGCATCTTACCTGAATTAGCTAGGAAATATCTCTCTGCTCCACCTTCAAGTGTATTTAGCGAGAGAATGTTTAGCCAAGCAGGAAATATTTCTACAAGTAAAAGGAATCGTCTTTCTCCAACACTAGCTGATCAGCTCCTGTTTCTTCATCATAATTTAAGAGCATTTGATTTTAAATATTAGAGAATGGTTACCTAAATAGCAATGCATAAGCTATTTAACTTTCCTTTCACTGACTTTGTGCTTAAATATATATAGAATTTTCTCAAAATTCTACGGTGGATACTTATGCAGCATCGATAACAGCTGGCACATGCACTTTGTGATTTATATAAATATATATATATAAAAAAAAAAAATATATATATATATATATATATATATATATATATATATATATATATATATATATATTATTATTATTATATATATATATATATATATTATATATGTATATTATATATATATATATATATATATATATATATATATATATTATTATTATTATATATACATATATGTATATATATACATATATATATATATATATACATATATATATACATACAGAGAGATATATATATATAGTAAGATATATATATATATATATATATATTTATGAGAGAGCCTCAAAAAATAGCTCTGTTAAACCAAAAGCCCTTTAACAATTTTATAAATGATGCATAGATACAGGCAAATATACATAGATGCAGATGCGTAAGTTAGTATATGGGTGATATATATATATACATATATGTTACTACAGGGCATACATATAGATCATAACTTTTGTCTTGATCAGATATGAGCAAGTGGTTGGTAAAGTTCTTTAATGTTTCATTTATCTACGCTAGATTTATCAAAAGTGTATTTTTTGTTAGGGGTTGTCATTTTGGATATCAAACCCTTTTAAGTTGTTTATCAAAATAATTAGTCAATTTAGTAAATGGTGTCATATAGGCCTATTCATATTATTATATATTATTATAGTTATAATATTAGTTATTAGTTTGACTTAATATTATCACTACAACAAAAAAATATTAAAATAATTTTTTTACACTTTTTGTATGAATCAGTTCTTCTAAATAAATTTATTTCATTAAATGTCTCATTAATAAATTATATAAATTCTTTATTTTTGTAAAGCTACCTTTAAATATAAGTCTCCGGCCGGAGAGCCGGAGACTATGGTCTCCGGCCGGAGCCGAGATCTTTGTGTTATCACAACCCAGCCCTCGGCAAGAGAGAGCGAGACGGAGATACGGTGCATAACTATAATATATATATATATATATATATATATATATATATATATATATATATATATATATATATATATATATATATATATATATATATATATATATATATATATATATATATATATAAAAATACATATATATAAATTATATATATATATATATATAAATTAACGTATTTATATTCTGTAAATATAAATATATATATATATATATATATATATATATATATATATATATATATATATATATATATATATATACATGTATATATATATATATATATATATATATATATATATATATATATATATATATATATATATATATATATATATATATATATATATATATATATATATATATATCTATATGTTGAATGAATGTGTATATATTGCTATATATATATATGTATATATATATATATATATATATATATATATATATATATATATATATATATGGTTATTATTACATATACATACATATTATATATATAATAAATAATAATAAGTGTTAAACGATGTTTTAAAAATTCTTGTCACTACGTTATTCATCTCTATAGAAATAGCAAGCTGTTAAAAGTAGATGAAAACTCTTTCAAAATTAACAATAAACACGATAAAATCATGTTAGACGTTCGAGATTCTCATCATCAGACACAGAGTTCCTTTTTATTTATTTCTTTATTAAATTTAATAAAATAGCCATCTATTATCATAAGCAATTCATCTGAAAAATGAATGATAATAATTAAATACACTGCCTTAGTTACGTTGCAAAGCTGATACGACACTATCGAGTGAAGGTTTAGACCGGCACATGGCATTCAGATCTTTAATCATGAATTGCTGGTTTTAGCATACGCGAAATACTGTTTATTTATAGGCGATTTTGTCAGGGCTGGGCGCATTTGGTCACAGAGCAGGGAGATCGCGAGCGAACCCGTTCTGGCGGGCAAAGTCGTCGTTCATCTCGACGGCGGAGTTGGTTGGGTACTGCCACCAGGTGTCTCGACAGTCACCACACGAATATTTATAAACGATTTGACATCGAACAGAGCAGAGTATCTTTGTTTGAGAGCGAGTTGCTTAAAGAAAATTAGTTTTGTATGAGGGTGTTGATAAAAGTTTTGTGGTTCCGTTTAATTTTAGTATCGGTGATCGTAGAGGTATTTTACTGAGGTGGTTATTTAGCAGATAAGGGGTTTGTCAGTGAATACAGATAAGGCCTGAAGGGTTACATATTAGTGGGACACCAGCTGAAATGTTTAATTATGAAAGAAGTCTCTGTATGAAGTTTAATACTGATTGTTAAATGTGTTTTATATATTAAGGTATTTATGCTATTACATTTATAAAGAAAAGAAACATATTGAAACAAATAAATAAAAAGTTACTCCTTCCTAAATTTTATCACAGTCAATCACTCAATACACTTTACTGTAGAAGAAGAAATTATAATAACACTTTATCCTTTTTTAGATTTAGTACATAAAAACTGACTCCACACATTTCTCTAAATACATCGAAAACCTACTTTACCAATCAAAGCACAAAATTTTTCAGTTTTTGTTCTCTTTTCTTTATAAAATGTAGGTTGTATAAATAATTTTAATATATAGAGCTTACCATTTAACATCCGGTTATTTAGAACTTCATATGAATCCTTCTCTATGGTTAAACATCTAACTTCCACTTATACCTTCTTCCTTAATATAACTTAATAAAAAGATTCCTTATTAAAATATATTCATACAATGTCCCTTTATGCTACTCTTCCAAATAACCTTTTATATTAAAAAAATACCCTTCTACGATCACCATTATACTCAAAATTAAAAGCAGGAACTTACAAAATTTTATCCAACTCTACCCTCACCTAAACTTATTTTCCTTTACTCAACCCTTCCATAGGCCCTCTAAACCATAAAGATTCTCTCTGCCTGCTCCTCTGCGTCTCGTCCGTCGTTTTATAAATATTCATGGTGACTGTCAAGATAACCTATTGGGCAGTAGTAGCCTCCACCGCCAACCCACCGCCAGATGATGATATAGAGGCGTTTCCACAGAACAGGTCTACTTTCACTAACTCCCGCATCTATATTAGAACGCACACAATAAAATCACCCATAAATAAACAATATCAGTCACACAAGTCAAACCAAATCCACCCTTGATTTAAAATTCTGAATTCACCATATTGCTAGTCTCAACCTTCCCTCAAATATGATAGTGGTCTGAACAACTGCAACTTACAAATTAAATATGTATTTAATTGTTATCATTTCATTTCTTCAGATGAATTGTTTATATTAATAGATATTTATTTTTGTTAAATTTAATAAAAAGCAATAAAAACCATGTGTCCTAGAAGGATGGGAAATAGTACACTAGAAATGTGTCACGACTTATAATTCTTTTTTATCATCATTGACTATACATCTAAAAGTTTCATCCTATATTTGTTTATACTGCTTGTTGTTTTAGTTTTAAGGATTTAATAAAGTGAAATATTTTAAGAAAAGTTTTAATTATATCAATAATAATTATATTTAGAGCATTGGTTTTATTATTTACAAAAACCAAAATTTGAAAAATAGTAATATATATACATTATTTTACAAGATATGGCCAAGGAAACCCTATAAAACGTCTAAAACATTTAGAAAACAAAAAAAGAAACTGGAAAACTAAGACTGACCTGATTTGAAATGATGTAAAGCATATCAAGCTCATCAAATTTCATTAATTCAAATGTTTATAAAAAGACTCATAAATAGCAATCTTTGCATAAATACTCTTCAATTCAAGCTGTTCTAATAACGAAATTAAATTAAAATTCAAGTTCAATTTTCTGCTGATCGACATCAAGAATATCTTCCATCGATCTTAAATCTAGGTTAAGTTTTTGATAATTGTCGTAAATAATTTGTTAAAATTACATTGACAAATATAATTGTACATTTAACTTCGTAATGAAAAACAAATTCTAATACAGACTTACTGTACCAAATTTCCAGAAGTTCTCCTATTATTTCAAACAAGTATTTTTAATTTTTCAAGTAAACTACTTTCAACACGAAGAGATTATTAACCTTTTAAGCCACCTTCATACCTAACTTTTAACATTAACCCTATTCTGTATCGTTTTTCCTTTGAGAAACTATTAACACCTTAAACCCTGCACCCATTGTACAAAAAACTATAGTTTTAGCCACACATAAAACTAATACATGAATCCTTTATTGTACAAAATTTCTGAATTTAAACCACAAGATTTTTTCATATTTATTCTCTAAACTGACCTACCACACTGAAATTTCCAAAATGACAAAACTATCATCATATGTAAACCTGACAGAACTAATGTGTAGTTATCTTAAATAAATACTAAATAAAGTAAAGAATATCTATCTGATATGATAAATTTAACCTCACAAAGACCTCAGTTATTCTAAACCTAGAAGATAAATTAAACTGCCCTAGTAATAATACTAAACTTTTGGTTTTTATGACTTACACAACTCCCAAATCACATATTATTGCCTTGATTTAAGAATCATTTATATACTGACATCTCACTTAGCTCGTTTCTAGATATCCTAGATGTGCACATTTCCATGACTTGTCTCCCTCTATCCATGTGGTTCCCACAATCCAACTAAGGAACTATTAACTTGGTTGTCCCAATAATATTTTTTTCTTTGATAATCAATTGTATTCCAAATTAACCTTCATAAGAATTTCAGTTCCATCTTTGCCAAATACATACTTAAACATTATGAATTAACAATGATAATTCTGCTCCTCAAACTAAATCTCTTCTTATTATAGACGCTATATAGACGATACTTTCTTCTGCTTCTAACAAACAAAAAGTACCTTTCCTAAATTTTATCAATAGTCAAATACCTAACATTAATTTAATGTAGTTAAGAAATCAAAAATACTTATCCTTTTTAGATTTGACATAAAACTGACTCATTTAGTAAATATACATTTGAAACCTACTTTCACTAAAACCTTGTACAAAATTTTCAGCTATGTCTTTCTTCTTTATAAATAATATGCATAAAAATACCTTAATATATAGAGCTTACCATTTAACATCCGCTATTTAGAAACTTCACAGAACTTTCTTCACTCAAGATTTCACCTCAATTTATACCCTCTTCCTTAATATATAACTTAATAAAAAGATTCCTAATAAAATATATTCACACAACCCTCTATATACCCAACAACCTTTTTATATTAAAAATATCTTCTCATGATCACCCATTATAACAAACAACAGGAACTTACAAAACTTTATCCAACCCTTACCTCTTCACCGCAAAAATTGTGTATTTTTCCTCTTTACGCCCAACTCTTCCATAGGCTCCTCAAAACTATAAAGATTCTCTCTGCCACTCTCTGGAAAATGTCATGTTCTGTCGTTTATAAATATTCATGTAGTGACTGTCGGGATAACTCTGCATGCTGGCAGTACCCAACGCCAACTACCTGATGACGAGCACAGAGGCTGCTCTGGCCAGAACAGGTTCACTTTCTTTCACCAACCCTCCCATCTGGTGTATTAGAAACTGCAGCCAAACTCATCCATAAATAAACAATATTTATCATTGTCAACCAACCACCCTTTGATTTAGTAATCAAATTCTGGAATCACTCCATTGCCAGTCTCAAAACCTTCCCCAAAGCAGATAGTGGTCCTTATCAACTGTAACCCTATAATACCAAAACAGTGTATTTAATTGTTACAGCCTTCATTTTTCAGATTTAGTCTTAAGTTTATATTAATAGATATCATTTTTGCTAATTTAATAAAAAGTAACAAAGAAAAAAACCCTGTGTCCTGAATGATGGGAAATAGTACACTTCCTGAAAACGTCGACTCCATAATTTTTTTATCGCATCACACTGTTGTTACCTAAAAGTTTCATCCTTATATTTGCTTACCTGCTTCAAGAAGGTTGTTAGTTTTAAGGATTTAAGAAGAACATTTTGGAAAAGTTCACTTACTGTTTAATTATATTGGAGCATTGCCTGGTTAGGCTGCCATTGCAAAACCAAATTGAAAAATAGTAATATATAATAATATATATATATATATATATATATATATATATATATATATATATATATATATATATGTATATATATAAATATATATATATGTATATATATGTATATATATATATATATATATATATATATATTAATATACAAAGAATGAAATTCCTCTTGACTAACACTTCTTCACTCCAGTAGATTGAATTCAAACATAACACTGGCTTTTCGGAGGTTGAATGTTCCTTCTATTCTTGAAACCCCAAAAGATGAGAGAGACATATCCACTTATATGTCAAGTACTTTCTATTTTTCAAAGATGTGTGTTTCCTCATCTGAGAAATGAGATTCTTTCAACACAAGGTTGGAAAAGCTAAGATCACTTTTTATTATATCTTAGGTCATGAAGTTGTTTCTTCCTAGCAGTCGGTGGGCATCATAATCACGAGGTGATTTAACCCTAACTCCAATCTCACCAATAGTCGACAACATCGTAATACTCAATGGTGAAACTATAGTCAAAAGAAACAATGAAAATATTATATCAGGTATAGCACTCAAGCAGAAGTATGCACCAGAACGCTTCAAAACTTTTTTTTTTACATTTATAGTTGCATTTTTCACTATATATGGCTCTACAGCTACCACTTTGATCAATAATAATAACTCCTTTTGCCATCTCACCATCATTTTCTTAAATAATTTGAAATAACTTGTGGTAGTCTTATAACACAAAACCTTAGTTAACCTAGCTAAATCATAATCCCTTCTAATCAGATAAATAAAAATAAATAAAAAAAACTCCAAATCTTTCACATAAGAAATACGAATTTTATCGTTACTCACAATTCTCCATTTTCCTAATGACTGAATTTTTCACTTCTATGCTAGGAAACTATTAAAAATATAGTAAACTGAGTTGCAACTTCCAGGAACAAGGGAAATACATTTGTGCCAAATATAATCAAGCTACATCTAATATATTATTAGAATCCTTCTGCATACAGTAAGTCCTCTCTCTCTTCTTCTCTCTTCTCTCTTCTCTCTCTCTCTCTCTCTCTCTCTCTCTCTCTCTCTCTCTCCTCTCTCTCTCTCCTCTCTCATCATAATAACTAATGAAAAAGCTCAAACTTCATTAAAATCACTTCCAAACTGTTATAAGTTAAGAAATAACGTCACCCAAAATGCTATACATTGTCCTTGTTCTTTTGACCTTCAACCTACCTCTCTTGGCCCTAATTCTGTGCCAAAAAATGACAAAATAGAGACTGTATAGCAATCATCACTCAGGGATCCATACAAACAGCGGCCACGCTTAGCACAATACAGCACCAAGAACTCTGAGCGTTAGCTGAGCAGTATTGATTTCCAAAGAAATCTACAATCATTTTAGCAACTTCACACATCAGTTTTACAAACCCTGCCCATCCTAAAGCTACCATCGTACTCACAACTGAATAAAATTTAAGACTCATATACTGCCCATACTTTACCTTCCAATACACATCGTAAAACTTCCATGTCTCAAAACAGAAAGTAATTACATTCTAAACCCCTTCCAAAACAATTTCTGAAGAGAAAGACCCATCCTACCTCAATATTCAACAATGGGCAAGAGACCGTTCCTATGTTTTACTTTTCCCCAACTCTGATTTTGCTATTCACTTGAAAGGACTATTATGGAAAATATTAATATAATAGTTTCTAACACAGCACTTCGCTGAATTCATCAGAATACTAAATACAGCCCTAAACCCCGTCACATCACTTCACTAAATTAATAAAATAAAACAATCCTTCCACTAACATTATAGTCAATATATAATAAATATATACATCTAATAAACAGAAGACATCTTGATGTAAATAAGATCTAAGAACTCATGAGCAACTAACTTATTGACATTTATCCCACATATTCCATCACAAATCTCAATAGCAACAATAACAAATAATTCTTTTAAGCAAATTGAGATTTTGTTTGCCACCACTCTGCTCTAGTACAACTGGCAAAAGAGCAGTGCTAAATATACATAAACTAAAAGGAGATGCTAGCAGTGAACCCAAAAATGCCTAACACTTTTCTCATAATGCCAAATCCTTTGAACACTCAGCTTCTGCCTACACTACAAAAATTTCCCTATTTAATTATAATAAGACACCCTGTCCAGAGGTGCTTGAGTTACTGAGTGTTACTGGAGGTGCTAATGAATGAAGATATAGAGAGGAGAAGAGAGTATATATATATATATGCATATATATATATATATATATATATATATATATATATATATATATATATATATATATATATAGCATATATATGTATGTGTGAGTGTGTGTACATGTAAGTAATGTTTTTAACTGTAAAAATGAATGGTAAATGTTTATCTAAACAATTCAAGAGAATATAATAGTATGTAAAAGTAAAAGTAAAACTCTTCACATACATGGGGTGAATTAACCTACACAGCATTTCTCGAAAAAAATACAGAGTCAAAGCTTTTCCTTCCATCATCATTATCTCTCCAATTCTTAGTACATCTCTCCAATAATAAATACAAGAATAGTACATGCATCAGTCTCCTTGTTTTATTGCCGTGATTTCCAGCAAAATTTTGATGTGAACTCTTAGATATGACAATGTCTCCAAATGACAGAAAGCAAGTAAAATATCCAAATTTACACCTACCTTTTACTTCCAAAGTTCCTCTACCTAGAACTGATCACTGGGGGTTGAGGAAACTTGGGGAAGAGGCAATGTCAAAAGAAGTATGTCTGTTGCACGTGTTGACTGCACTTACTGGAGTAATAACTGATACAGGTGTAGGCTAGAGTTTGTACTTTGTAGTAAACTGTAAAGATATAGAAACCCTTGTAACTTCGCCATGTTTTTTTAAATCTATTTCAGTGGTATTCTGTGGTTCATCCTGATTTTTGGCTTTGGTACCAGAGGATCAATATCACAACCAAAAATATTCAAAATCAACATTGTAGTATACACACTTGTTAAAGCAACAATTACTTGTAAAAATTAGATAGCAGCCCACCTTGGAGATATATATATATATATATATATATATATATATATATATATATATATATATATATATATATATATATATATATATATATAAAATATATATATATATATATATATATGTTATATATATATATTTATATATATATATATATATATATATATTTATATATATGGTAATAGTAAAGAGGGTCAAATTGGATTTTATAAAATCACAGAGCCTAAAATAATACAGAAGAATAAAAAACCAACGTGCGGTCTCAGAAAAATTACAGCCTCTCAAAGTTGTTAAAACTCCCATAGACTTTTCATTTTGATCCATCTAGGTTAGGTCCTTATTTCAAGCCTTACTTGTGGTTGTATATGTTTTGTTAGGGTACACAGAGAAAAATATATGGGAATTACAAATCTTATCATAACTCGAACTAGGATGAGCCCTGAAACTATAATGAGGCCCATCTAATTTTTTTTATAAGAAAGCCTATGGGAAAATTTTAAACTTTGAGAGGCTCTAACTTTTTTCCTAAAAGACTCAAATCATTTGCTTTTATGCTTCATTATTATTTTATATATTCCTGATTTTTTAAAAAATAATTCTTTATAGTAAGAAACCGTATGGAGCTTTAAAAACTTTGAGAGTGTATCTTTTTCCTAGTAGACCAGCTATTGCCTATTTTTTTATTTCAATATTATTTTTATATATCCTAGATTTTTATAAAAATTGGGTAGTTCCTCTATACACTATTATCATATATATATATATATATATATATATATATATATATATATATATATATATATATATATATATATATATATATATATATATATATATATAGTATATATATATATATATATATATATATATATATATATATATATATATATATATATATATATATATATATATATATCTGGAAGTTAAGCAAAACATATACATAACCTAATAAAGTATCCGTCGTGGGAAAAATGAAAAAAAGCAAAAAATACTCGTCATGCCTTATATATCTTCTTTTCCTCTATGTTTGAATGACAGATTATTATCTTAAACCAACATCCCACACACCCTGTAATGGAAAAGAGCTTCAACTCACTACAGGCCTGTATACCTTGTAATTAAATGTTCTCTCAATATAAATAAAACAGTTATACAATTAAGTTCTTATTTTAAAGATAAGTTTGTTCCAATATATATATATATATATATATATATATATATATATATATATATGTATATATATATATATATATATATATATATATATATATATATATATATATATATATATATATATATATATATATATATATATATATATATATATATATATATATATATATAATATATATATATATATATATATATATATATATATATATATATATATATATATATATATATATATATATATATATATATATATATATATATTATATATATATATATATATATATATATATATATATTATATATATATATATATATATATATATATATATATATATATATATATATATATATATATAGTATATATATATATATATATATATATATATATATATATATATATATATATATATATATATATATATATATATATATATATATATATATATATATATATATATATATTATATATATATATATATATATTATATTATATATATATATATATATATATATATATATATGTATATATATATATATATATATATATATATATATATATATATATATATACATACATATATATATATATATATATATATATATATATATATATAAATATATATATATATATATATATTTTATTATGTCCCTGCAAACTGCAGATGATGTTTAATTATTTCCCTTGAAGTTTTTTATTCGCTTTAGTATCCGCTTATTTTTTAGTTACTCTCTTGGTTTACAAAATTTATAGCTGTTTTTTTTCTAGATCTTTTAACTACTTTCATCTGCTTGTTCCAAAGTCCATGCCTCCATCCATACAACACTATTTTTATTCTTATAGAAAAGCATAAAGTTGTTATTCAACCTCCATTGCTCTCTCGATTGACGTTCTCAAGACAGAAATGTCGTCCTTTGTACAAACTTATGCGGTTCTGCAAAAATTTTAAGCATATAATATTATTTGTCGTCCTAGTATTAAGTGTCTTGCTTTCTGTCTCATGATGTTATAGCCTGTGTTTATCACAATTTTACGTTCCTTGTATTTTTGGTGTGGCTATTTATATATAGTGCATTTATATATAATCTAGATTCTAGACAATCTTCATTTCAACTTTAATATATATATATATATAGGTGGTATATATATATATATATATATATATAGTATAAATGTCAGCATATATATATATATATATATATATATATATATATATATATATATATATATATATATATATAAAGTATGTATATATATATATATATGTTCTTCTGTTTGGAGGAGATGTAAGAAATATTTGATTTACATATCGACTCTAGATATATTGCCCTTACTGCTGCATAATGTAAGAATGGTACATTAATGTGTTTATATCACCTTCCAGTACATTAATTTATAGCATTTGAAGGGTTAACTTGTTACTAAAATGAAATATATATTTAGAAAATATTGAATAATTCCTAGAAGTTATTAGCATTAAATTACAATATAATTAATTTATACTGAATTATTATGTTATATATTTGTTACAAATCTGATCCGTCATGCTGAATACTCCCTGAAGTTATTCTTTAAAACATTTTATTACGTTCATTAGGTAATTGAAATTTCATATATATATATATATATATATATATATATATATATATATATATATATATATATATATATATATATATATATATATATATATATATATATATATATATATTTATATATATATATATATATATATATATATATATATATATATATATATATATGTTGTTATATATATATATATATATATATAGATATATATATATATGTATATATATATATATATATATATATATATATATATAGTATATATATAGTGTATATATATATATATATATATATATATATATATAGGTCAATTTATATTTCCTGCAGCAAAAATAAACTCATAAATGATATTTTGTATGGGAATTAATGATATATCATTAAACATTGAATCGAATAGCTGTAAACTGATTATTTGTAAAAAGAAATGTGACTCAGTAAGCACTCAGCATTTAATAGATCTAGTGTTTATTGCTACCAGAAAAGTGGGACCTTAACACTTGCAACAAGGTGTTCTTAGCTTTACTGATTTTTTGGAACTGTCTATTGCTTTTCATCAAAGATTGCATTTAATTTTAATAAAATCTAGTGCCTTCTTGATATTTTGAGTTGCAACACCAACAGATATTATGACTGTCCTGGTAAAGTTTAGATTTGTGTTATTGAAGCAATGAAGTTGTTCAATGATATTGAAAACAACAAGGAGTGGAAAGGTATATTAAGGTATTAGTGGAGGATGCTAGGTTTTTTTAGCATTGTTTTATTTTGTACAACATGTAACAGTAGCAAAGGTATCAATGTACGTTGATTTTAGTCCAAAATGAATAAGTCTAGAGGTTTAACTTTTCCTGTAGTATATATACATATATATATATATATATATATATATATATATATATATATATATATATATATATATATATATATATATATATATATATATATATATATATATGGCTAGCTATAAATTACAAATGCCGATCAGTACAGCACTTTGTAAAAGAGCTAGTTTCATAAGGTGGTTCAGTAAAGTTTAGGGGCTACTTTTTAGCCAAGTACAAAGAGTTACAATTCAGAACCCAAAATGACATTTACCCTTGTGGGGCTTGAGCTGGGATGGGGGATTTAGGTAACGTTCATCTCCTGGAGGATATCGGAGGAACCCCTACGACACCAAAGACCAGATGGGGTCTCCTGGAGACTATCCTCGGAGGGGATTAGTCCTGTAGTCCACCTGAGGCTGAGACCCTGACTCCTACACTGGGGTGACTCACCGTGTATTCGTTAGTGAATATATACCAAAATAATAAATCCTAAAAACACTGGGTTGGTCTGCAACACCCTCATTCATCAAAATCCAAAACCATTTGGGACATTTGATTTACTATATATATATTATATATTATATATTATATATATATATATATATATATATATATATATATATATATATATATATATATATATATATATATATACTATGTAATAGATATTACCATCATTTGATTTATGTAATGATATAACAGAAAGTATCGATTTTTGACTATTCGCAACAATCTATTCGTACTCTATAAATCTCAAAACCATTTGGGACATTTGATTTACTATATATATATATATATATATATATATATATATATATATATATATATATATATATATATATATATATATATATATATATATATATATATATATATATATATATATATATATCAGTATAGATATATAGTATATATATAGTTTTTGATATATTTCATAATTTTAATTTTTATGAGCTTCCGAGCTGATAAGGGACAGAGGCCCGTCGTCCACTGGAATGATATCCTGACCATGGGATCTTCGCGTTCTTCCTATGTATCTATTTCTGTTTAGTTACAATGTAAAATTGATATTCTTCGCTATTTTTTAGGGACCTAGTTATAATTAATGAAAATCGATAGACAACTGACATATCTGCTTCCCCGTGGAAA
Source organism: Trachelipus rathkii (assembly GCA_015478945.1). NCBI lineage: Eukaryota > Metazoa > Arthropoda > Malacostraca > Isopoda > Trachelipodidae > Trachelipus > Trachelipus rathkii. Next base: position 15,519 of record JABUQX010073410.1, read on the forward strand.
AGACTCTATATATATATATATATATATATATATATATATATATATATATATATATCTATATGTGAACGTACAAAAACGTATATATATATATATATATATATTAACGTCACATTAGAAAGGCAGTAAATGCATTATTATCTGCATTGTTTCATCATGATTCACTTTCACTTCTTTTTCGGGAAATTATTTCATTTGGTGAAACACTATAACTAAATATTTTAGCCTTTTTTGTAAGATTAAAATGACAGGATAAAAGTATGATGTTCAATAATATTATTAAACATTACTTAATCATATATTGTTTAATAATATTTTTTTAATTTTTTATTATTTTTATTTCATTTGGTGAAGTCCTATAAATTAAATATTCTAGTCTTTTTGTAATATTTAAACGATAGGATAAAATAATCAAAGTATTAACTTTAATAATATTATTAAATATTACCTAATCATATATTGTATAAGAATATCATTTTAATTTTTTTAGTATTATTTCATTTAGTAAAGTGATATAAACTAAATATTCTAGGCTTTTTTATAATATTTTTAAAGATATGATAAAAGTATGAAGTTTAATAATATTAAGTATTATTTAATGTAATATTATTTAATAATATTATTTGAATTTTTTTTTTTACGATTGCGATAAGAATTATTTTTCTAAATGTTGGAGATAAGGACACTATACTGTTATCAGATTAATATTATTATTTGAGAATAATTTTTTACTAATAGTATAATTCTATTTAATAAAATAAATATGATTATCCTATTTATCTAGTTTGTCATGAAATGAAAAATTCAAATAGAATTGGAAAAAATAAAGTAACAAATTATCGTTTGTTATTGTTAAAAGGTAGAATAAACAGACCTGATATAAACTATATATATATATATATATATATATATATATATATATATATATATATATATATATATATATATATAAACAATGTAAAAATATTGGTATATATATAAATATATCTGTCAAATCGCTACTGAAGCTTTACAATGTAATTAGAAAGGGAACTTCCTTGCAATCATAAATGATAAAAAAAAAAAAAATGATATATTTGAATCAAAGGAAATTTAGATAGGAAAAGAGCAAGATAAATGGAAAAAAAAAAATTTAGTTGTATAAATTAGAAAAGTCTTCTGATAACGTTAATTTTGCTGACTCTGACTCCAAAGCCTCTGACTCCGGACTCTTTATTTTATATAAATTTATTTTTCTTTATGACATATAGTTATTCATCCTCCTCCCAAAACTTGAGGCTCTGGCTCCGGTTCCACCTCAGTGGCTCCGCTTAAAATTTAGAATTTAAAAGATATCCACAAAAATATTTATCGCAATGGTATCTCCTATTTCATATTTCTATTTCATATATATATATATATATATATATATATATATATATATATATATATATATATATATATATATATATATATATATATATATATATATATATTGAAAAATGATTAAGCAAGCATAATTACGGACAAAATATAACATTTATGAATCTTATGAGTACATTAATATATCAAAAGAGCATCGACGTATTTCCTGATTCTTATTTTTAGCAATTTTCTGTGTTTACATTTAAAAATTCTGTATTTACATAAAATAATGCATAAAAAAACGAGGTTTTTGAACTCCTGCAGGGGGTGGAGGGCCACTATATCCTTGAAAATATTCTTTATGAACCCTACGCATGAGGTGGGGTGGGGATACTTGCTTCCACAGTGTCTGAAGCATTAATGTCTGTTCAGGCATTTTTTTTAATGCCATTATTAATATCTTCATGAAGATTTTTATTCATCCTTTTCCTTTTGATTTTCTTAGAAATATACAACATTACTTCCTCTAATAAAACACGAACCTTACGAAAGGATCAACGCCTAATTATTGCATCGCTTTCAAGATTCGTTTGTGGAGGTCCGATCGCATGAACGATACTGCAAAAACGCACGCACTAATA
>JABUQX010073410.1:22500-30609 GCA_015478945.1 Trachelipus rathkii
TATATTATATTTTTCTATGAATAATTAGATTATCTCGGTAGTCTTGACGTATAATTCGATAGCTCACTCGCACATAAGAAATGAGAGATATATCAACATAATATATTAGATAGAATTTAAGGTATATATATCTTCACGGTTTTACCCATGATTATATATTATATATCACTCACTCAATAGGTGAGTAATATAATTACACATTATTTTGACTATATCTAAATACATCACTCTATAATATATATATTATATATATATATATATTAATCATGGCTTTTAACAACTGCTCACTGTAACTAGTGAGAATATAGTCAACCACCTCACAAGGCTGGAGTTCTTCCATAACCTCCTGAGTTTTCCTGATCAACAACTGGTATAGATAAGGAAATTAATTATAGGTTAAGTTTCACATTATGGTTAAGTGGATATAAGAACGGAAAGGGTGACATCATTAGGCTTGGTTGCGTTGCTTCAGTGTTAAGCTAGTACCCACCCTCGGATAGTCACACTCACCCGTCTTCTACATATATAATGATTAGTATATATACGATTACTTCACGTGCGATTAAATATAGGTGAGACTCCAAACAACAGTGGCAAACCGGGTCATAAGAGCGCCTAAGCCAACTAGAGCCGCCCAGGAGATAGGGATTTATTATATTTTATAATATTATTATTATTTATTTATAATTATTATAATAATAGTGATATATTTCATATATAATATATATATAATAATTAATAGGTGAGTGAGAGTCCCCCTAGAGTGACTATGAGTGAAGTGTGAGTGAGGTGAGTGAGTGAGTGAGTATACTTAGCTCTCACGGTGGAAGTGAACAAGGAGAGAGAGTGATATATATAGATCAATAGGCTCCCCCGAAATAAAAATCATGAAAACGCCACTATATATATATAATATATATATATAATATATTATATATATGTATATATTATAATATATATATTTTATATATAATATATAATATATATTTAAACTCAGATACTATATTTTTAAATAATATATAATATATATATATATATAATATACTATTTATAATATTAAGTCATAATGGAGTAAGACACAGAGTGAAGATATATTAAGTATATATATATAGATTGATAATTAATTATATATATACTATATAATTAATATATATATATATATATTATAATATATATATAACTATGATATATATACTACGTATATATAAAGTGATATATACCTCACCTCACTTTAGTATTATATTAAAGCTACATAGTAAAGAAGTACCGGAGATCGACCGAGCTTCCCACCGCTGTGGTTAGTGTACGTCAGCGTGTGCGCGCAGTGGAGGACTGGGAGGTAAAAGATAGTTACTGGGTGGTGTATTATTAATTATAGTAATATATATATATATATATATATATTTTTTGTTTCCCTCTTATCTGTGTTAACATTCCTTCACAGAGACTAATTGATTTTCCAAATAATATTTAAAACTCTTAGACAGAAAAGAGACTAAGTTTTTAGACTGTAAAGAAAAGTTTACGAAGAAAAGAAAAATAATTTAAAGAGTAAACTAGATATCAAATCCTATTTCTTAATTATTTTGCAGGAAGATAATTAAGTTATTAAATCATCGCTTGCAAATGCAAAGCTTCTCCACTAGTCTTGTTGTTATTCCGGTTTTCCAACGTCAGGATTTAGAGATATTTTAAGATATGGAAGTCGGAGAATACAAGAAATCACTCGTTTTGCTCACAAGGACGAATGGAGGTGATTCAAACCCTACGCATCAGTTAAATAAGTTGTATCTAGAAATGGTTACAACTTGTTCATCATGGAGCAAGTATGTGATCAAGAGAAGTTTGGGGAGATGCGGTAAAACCCATTCTTGCTTCCCTCCTATGGATGGGGTAGTTGTATTTTCAAATTTGTTTTTGTTTAAAATCTTTGACCTTTTCGTGGGTGTTTTGGATTTATTATTAATATAATAATAATAATAATAATAATAAAATAATAATATAATAATAATAATAATAATAATAATAATAATAATAATAATAATAATAATAATAATAATAATATATATATTATTATTACTCACTCTGAATTATTATTAAATTATTATTATTAACTATTATATATCTATAATATGTATATATATATCATAATATATAATATAAATTATTTTTTTTATTGAAATAATATACATATTAATTATTTATTAATTTAGAATATAATATATATCTAAATTATATCATATATAGTATCGAATACTAGTACGTAGATGAGCCTCAGTGTATTATAGGTGCATACTTTTATGTATAAATATAGAATATATATATATATAAATAATAATATATATATATATGTAGGGGAATATAAGCTATTATCGCTTATGTATATTTATTCTTGAAAGGTGGACCCTGAGTTACTTTAAGGATTATTACGACAGATTTTTTAAAAACCAACACTTTTAAATTATTTTAAAAACATTAAAACAGATAAAATAGACAAGCTTTCCGTAATATAACCTTTTCGAGTCGGAATAGCAAATGGGAGCCAATTTTTTTGTATTTTTGGGATGTAGACAGCTATTAGTCGGTTGGTTGGTCCAGCAGCAGACTTTTGTAGAATGGTGATAGTTTCATGAACTCATTTTGAATTGAGTCAATCCTGCACTCTCCAGGGCAGCGGTTATAATTGGGGAAATTGTAAAGGCAAAAGGCTTCCGTAATTTTTCTTTTGGTTGCATCTTGAATATTTCTAATGTTTGTCATATTGTAGAGTTGTATTTGGTGGTTTTTTGTTAATCGGTGATATGTTAGGGCTGAGTTTTCGTGGTGTTTTTCGAGGTCATGTTTGTGTTGTTTTTTTTCTGCGTGTAAAGTCTATGGTTTCGCCGTAATAGTGACTATTGCAAGTGTTGCAGGGAATTTTATATAAACAAGGAGGATTATTGGATTTTGATTTAGGGGGTTTAAGAACTTTCTTAATTAAAATATTGTTAGATGGGATGAGTCGTATGTGTTTGGGTAAAATGTTTTTTATGTGGTGTATGTTAATGTTAGGTATGGGGAGGTATGTTTAAGCTTATATATGTTGTTATATGTGTATAATACCTTGTGGGTTGGTTTTTAATTTTGTGGTATTTTTTCGCTTGGCTTTTTTATAGGTGTTGTTTATAATGTTTTGAATATTTTAGTTTTGTAAAAAGGTGTTTTTTTTAATCAATTGGTGGGTTTCTTAGTAGGGAAGTGGCAGGGGAGCAAGTATTTTTAAAAGCACGAAAGGTATAAAAGGATGAAAAGGGTAACTATTTTTGTGTTGGTGTGGGTGTGAGCGGAAATAACCATGTATGTAGGAAGGATTGGGGAAGTGGGCTTTCCTGTAAACAGTGAAAGTAAGGTTTTAAGTAGTATGGTCCTGAAATTACATTAAAGTGTCCTAGGAAAGGAATAGTGTTGTGGTTGGAGGTTTCCATGGTGAATTGTATGTCCAGTATGTAAGATGTTAATGTAATTTAGGATGTGTGTGGGGGTTGGTGGTGCATGAGGTGACGGCAAGCGAAATATCATCCACATACCTAACACACACGCAGCAGAAGAAGTTGATGAAAGGTAAAAAAAAGATGTGTAATATTTTCTAGTATCCATATATCTGTTTAACTGGAGCATGGGAGAAAGTGGGGAACCCATAACTCAAGTCCATGTTTTTGTTTATAGCATTGTAATAAAGGCAATAATATAGCTATTTTAAATAGTACTGATTACATTACTAAATGCAACACATTACTCAACACACCTACATACGAACAACTGACAAAAAATCCCAATTCAACTTCCCAATCCATATTTAACTCTTCCTTATCTACCATACTTAAAAACCATCCTCAGTTACAGACACAACTTAAAGCATATATGACAAATATACCTCAATTCTACGGAATACCAAAAACACATAAACAAAAACACATCTTGTTATCGGCCTATCATATCCAACAACTATAGTAATACTTATAAACCTAGCACAATGGCTTTGTCAACACAATTAAAACCCCTTTTAGGTTAAATTTCTACATCCCACTTAAAAATACAGATGAACTTTCAATAACACTAAGACCATATCTTCTTAACACTAAAACACTACTTTTGTAGTTATAGACGTTGTGTCATTTTTCACCTTCTTGTCCCGCTGTCCCGTGCCCACAAATTTGGATATAGAACTCTTAATTCTTAACAAAATAATAATGACAATAATGTATACTTTATTTCACGCTTCTCCCTTACTCTACCTGAAACAACTCCATCCTAATACTCACTTTACAACACAAACTAAATTCTTTTCAGTTTGAGTAACAATTCTTATATAACAAAAAACATGGAACTGAAGTATGGGTTCCCACTTTCTTCCCAATGCTCAGTAACATAAATATATGGAGTTACCTAGAATATTACTAATTCTATGTGCCTCATCAACTTTTTCTGGCTGCGTGTGGTTAAGGTATGTGGATGATATTTTCGCTGCCGTACCTCATGCAACCAACCCCACACACATCCTAAATTACATTAACACCTTACATACTGACATACAATTCACCATGGAAACCTCCAACCACAACACTATTCCTTTCCTAGACACTCTCATAATTTCAGACCATACTACTAAACCTTCTTTCACTGTTTACAGAAAACCTCTACTTCGCAATCCTTTCCTACATAATTGGTAATTCCCGTCATACACACAACACAAAAATAGGTACCCTTTCATCCTTATACTTTCGTGCTTTTAAAATCTGCTCCTCCTGCAATTCCTACATATACAGAAGCCAATTGAAATATAAAATACAAGAACACCTTTTTAAAACTAAAATATCCTATTAACATTAAAATTAAACAAACTACCTTATTAAAAAGCAAGGAAAAAACTACCCAAATTAACACAACACAGACAACCATAACAAACAAAAACATCAATACCTCCCCAATACCTGAACATTAACATACACCACATAAACATTGTAACCCAAACACATTCGACTCATCCCATCTATACAAATTATATTAAATTAAGAAAAGTTTTTAACCCCTAAATCAAATCCATAATTCCTCCTTGTTTATATAAAATTCATGCAACACTTCAATAGTCACTATTACGACGGCGAAAAGACCATAGTACTTTTTAAACACGCAGAAAAAAAACAACCAAACATGGACCTCGAAAACACCACGAACTCAGCCCCTAACTATCACCGATTAACAGAAAACAAACCAAATACAACTTTCTACAATATCGGACAACATTAGAAATATTCAAGATGCAACCAAAGAAAAATTACGGAAGCCTTTTGCCTTTACAATTTTCCCAATTATAACCGCTGCGCATGGAGTAGTGCAGGATTGACTCAAATTCCAAAAATGAGTTCATGAAACTATCACCATTCTACAAAAGTCTGCTGCTGGACCAACCAACCGGTACCGACTTTATAACTTGTCTCTTTTTTTATTCATCCAAATACATAAGGAGTTTTGCCTCCGCGAAATAGAGGCGAAAGCTTGTGTATATAAATAGTTTTATCTGTTTTAAAATGTTTTTTTTAAATAATTGAATATATTTAAAATCTGTCGTAATATCCTTAAAGTTGACTCAGGGTTCCAACCTTTCAAGAAAATATAATATTATATATAATATATATATATTATTATATTATATTATATAAATATATATATAATATATATATATATAGATATTATCTAACTACTCACTCACTCACTGATATCATTATATAGTCTAATGATTAGAAATAGTAGATGTATAATATATATATATTATATATATTATAAATATTTAATATATATATATATATACTTATAATATTTATTTATTAATATATATTATTATATATATATTATATATATATATATATATATATATTATATATATATATATATATATATATAGTGAAGAGATTTTGAGATTTGGTTATTCTTTTCTTTCTTCTTTTCTTCACTACATAAGTTGTTTGTTATCTTTTGTATTCTACGTAATGACTTCCTTTTTACTTTGAAAGATCTTAATATCAGTTACTAACTAATTGTTTTCACTCTTGAAATCGTCTCTTCACCTTTTAGGAAGCTATGTTTTCCGCCCCAGTCTTTCGAGACTAAGTACCAATAAGGAATAAAAGTTAAACAACTATTCCTATTGGATTTGATATATATATAATAAAAATTTTCATATTAATATATTTATAAGTTTCGTTGCAAATCGTAATTGTGGAATTAAGTTTTTAAAATATAAATTATAAAAATTAAAATACCGTTGCAATTCTTGTCTGTTGAATATTTTACAAACAAAATATAAATTTTTTGGGGGGAAAATAATGAAATACATTTTTTGCATAGAAACGGAATAAAACAAAAGGTACTTTACATAAGAAGATAAAAGATTTTTACATAATATGATATGAAATATTATAGAATAATATATTACAATAGAAATCACATAATATAAAATATAATTTATGATTAAACTATAAAACATGAAACTAATATTATGGATAATATAGTTATACCATAACTTGACTTTCTTTTCTAAAAGAAAACGCGTTTATATGTTAGACTTTTTCTTTTAAAATCATTTAATCACTATATGACTTTGCGACCCAAAGGCGGGGAGCCATTATATACTAAAACGAACCTGCCGTACTGGGAACTAAAATTTGTTCCTGTTGCTCAGTAGATGAAGTGGTGTTCTGTGTTGGCGAATCAACAACTAAATGAGGAATCATCTGAGGAGCCGGAGGGAAGATAGAAAGCTTAAGACGACTAATTGAAACGACATATGTTCGTCCATCAGGAAGATTTATCTTGTAGCATCGATCCATTCTTTGAAGAACCTTGTAAGGGCCAGAATCAAGTGCTTTAAAGCTTTTGTGAATGCGATCGACTCGAAAAAAGACATGCAAACAAATTTAAAGTTCGGCAGGAATGTATGATTATGCACTGGAGGGATGAAGAGGTGGTAGCTGTCGAAAATCTAGTTGTTTCATATGAGCCATAAATTTACTCATGAAGTCCTTGCATGAAGCTCTATTTTTTAGCGTTTTGAAGAAAGTTCTGAGGGACAAAGGTGGTGTTTTCCGGCCACAGCTTGAAAAGGAGAGAATCCAAAGTCATCGGGAATGCAACGAAGACTTAACATGATGACTGGAAGAGAGAGCAACTAGCTTTGTTTCCGTGTGATAGCACTCTTCAGAGATTGATGAAATCTTTCGATTTGACCATTTGCTGAAGCTGGTTAGGGCTTGTCCGGAATCGATAAAAACAATCCATTTTTGATAGTTTGGGTAGTATCTCGATAAATTCCAAGAATCTGTTCTAAGAGCTGGTGAGTCTTGAAGAAGAGGGTAATTGGAAATTTCGGACTTCTTTTCTTAAAGAAGGAGAAATTCCATCTGAAGAAAATATGGTTTTTTTTTTTTGTTTCCAAATTGTGAGAGATAATTTTTAAAAAATTCACATTTTTCAAAGGATATTTTGAAGGAAATTTTTATTTTCCTTGAAGAAGTTTCAAAAATTGGTCATTGAGATGTTCTTCATGGCAGTTCTGAACGTTGAATGAAAATTTTAACTACCAAAGTCATCTAGTGTAATATGTAAATAAATTGAAGATTTCTAAAAATGGAGTCCATTATTCGTTGAAAAGTAGGTTCAGCATTTTTCAAATCAAATAACATAGAAACGCATTCGAAGATGCCAAAAGTTGTTATTACGGTTTTTTTCAATGTCCTCAGGTCGTATCGGAATTTGATAATACGCCCTATGAAGATCTATTTTGCTGGAGATTGTTGATCAAAGGACGTTTTGCGAGAGCCCTTTGGTGTGAGAAGTTGTTACCCCATCTCGTGTTAAAGTTATTGCCTTTAAAAGATCTGTAATTACCAACTACAAGGCCTCCAAGTTCCTGTTTTTTTTTTTTTTTATCTAAAACGAACCTGCCGTACTGGGCACTAAAATTTGTTCCTGTTGCTCAGCAGATGAAGTGGTGTTCTGTGTTGGCGAATCAACAACTAACTGAGGAATCATCTGAGGACCCGGGGGAAGATGATTGATGCTCAAGATACACTT
>JABUQX010073411.1:0-2500 GCA_015478945.1 Trachelipus rathkii
AACACTGCTTGCTTCTCTCTCTCTTCTCCTTCTCTCTTCTCTCTTCTCTCTCTCTCTCTCTCTCTCTTTCTCTCTCTCTCTCTCTCTCTCTCTCTCTCTCTCTCTCTCTCTCTCTCTCTCTCTCTCTCTCTCTCTCTCTCTCTCTCTCTCTCTCTCTCTCTCTCTCTCTCTCTCTCTCTCTCTCTCAAAAAAATCTCTCTCTCTCTCTCAAAAAATTCGCAACTGACTGACAATACATCGTATTCTCTCTCCTCTCATATTATTACATACATATATATAGTTATATATATGTTATACAGTTATATATATTATATATATATATATATATATATATATATATATATATATATATATATATATATATATTATATATATATATATATATATCCGAATATTCGGTAAGTATTCGGTATTCGGCCTATTCGGCCAAAATGCCGAATATTCGGTATTCGGCTTTTTGCCGAACTATTCGGGCCGAATATTGAGCTTTATAAACAATAAATTACGTCAACATAAGGGAAAGTTATTTCAATTTAAAATTGAAATTTTAGAAACTTATTTTCCAAAAAAATAAAAATATAGCCAAATTTTGTAGCCAATATGGCGAAAATCTTTGTCATTTGTCAGATCCTATAAGGGCCTTTGACATTTTTCAATATTCTAAAAAATAGAATTCATTTAGTGAAACGGGATAATGGACCAAACATGGTAGCTGGTATAAGGGAGAGTGGCTTGCTATCAATTTCATGTTTTATTCACATATTGCAACTATGCATTCACGATTCAATATTATGTCAGAAGTCTGTTAAAGATATTTTATTTACTTGCAGAAGCATCTCCTCTGAGTCTCATTTTCACCATTCAGCAACGGCAGCTGCAAAGCTTAAAACTTTACAGATGCAGCTGAATGTCAAACAGCATAAATTAATTCAAGACGTTTCTACATGCTGGAACAGAACTTATGATATGCTTAAAAGATTGTTTGAACAAAAAGTTCCCCTATCCATATACGCTTCTGAATGCAATCAGAAAATGTTGACTGATTTTCAGTGATAAAATTATACCATTTACTTGAGCCATTTGACATCACTAAAATAAACATTAAACGTGAAGTAACAGTTGCCCAAGTGATCCCTTCCATTTTAGCAATAAATCTATTTTTAAATAAGGCAATTAAAAGCAAAAGCTTCAGTGGAATAATTACACTCGTTGAAGAGCTTAAGAAATCAGTAGAAAAAAGACTTTCTACGTTTCTATGTGATAAATCTTTGTGTGCTACTTTCTTACATCTGCGATTTAAGCTAATTTTTCAACATGAATCAGATGAATCAGTATAAAATATGGTCGTTGAGGCATGGAAAGAAATGCATGAAAATTTAGCCCCTGACTTTGCTGACGATGATTTACGTAGTGGGAAAAGTGACTGAATGTTCCATTTTCACTTCTTTAATGGATTGTTTTAAGAAATTGTGGCATCAAAACCGTCATAAAGAAAGTGAGAGTGAAAAAAGAAAGTCCCATTCTTCTGAAGATGTGATTATTGTACATAAAAGTAAAAGGCTACATACGGAATTACATCAAGAAATAAACAAACATATAAGTTTGCCTACTTTGACCAGTGAAGACAATGATATTCCCTTAATTGGTGGAAAAACACTGGAAATAGTTTTATGAATTTGAAAACTAGCAATAAAATACCCTTCAGCTCCACCGTCATCAGTCGAAAATGAAAGTGAAAGAATATTTAGAATAGGAGGAAATATTTATGAAGCTACAAGAAATAGGTTATCCCTGAAAATGGAGAACTGCTAATGCTCTGTCATTTTAACCTTAGAGCTTATTCAATGAAGTTTAGTTTAATACTTTTAACTACGAAACTTTTTCAATCTTCATTTAATTATTTTTAATATGTGAATGGTTTGCTATAGGTAAGAAATAGTTATTTACTTTTTGTTTTATTACTTTGTATATAACACTGGTAAACATAAAATTTCTTGGACGGGGTTTTGCAATTGATTATTGATGTGCTGATTCCAAAAAATGTAATCGGTTTTTGCATATCACATCGCATTTGTGAGATATTGTGTGTAACACAGATTTAAAATTTTATGATTTTTACCTTTTTCAAGAGGGTCCATCACAATTATTGGGATATATATATATATATATATATATATAGTATATATATATATATATATATATTATATATATATATATATATATATATATATATATATATATATATATATATATATGTTAAGTTATATATATTTTTTTTTAGGATTATATAGAGATATATATATATATATATATATATATATATATATATATATATATATATATATATATATATATATATATATATATATATATATAGTGGTATATATATATATATATATATATATATATATATATATATCTTATTTATATATATATATATATATATATATATATATATATATATATATATATATATATATATATATATATATATATATGT
>JABUQX010073411.1:7500-20000 GCA_015478945.1 Trachelipus rathkii
TTCGATTTTTTGATTTGGTATTACTAGGTAGCACGTTTTATGTAAGTTTAGAGAGAGCATGTTTGCTTCTACCAATAATAATAATAAAATTCCTAAACAAAGGATATTATCCAGGAAATAGTAAAATGAAAAAAAAAAAAATAGAATAATAAATATCTAACCATACACTGTTTCTTCACTTTTATTTCGTTTGTGTCCATATATCATTATCAGGCTATGGCAAAAAAAAAATACATTTTAAACATTTAAATTCATATAGGTATAATTCATTTACACAAAGCTTACCTATGGCCAATTTGGATGGCAGTTTGCAGTCTGGTTTTAACTAAATCTAAAGGCTGAAATAATATTGTTGAGCATGTTCCAGATATTGAGCCAGCCAAAAAGGATTTAATAACTGGTGACTGAAAAGAAAAAGAAAAATTTAAATTTTAAGAAACCATATATATATATATATATATATATATATATATATATATATATATATATATATACTATATATATATTATATATATAGATATATATATATATATATATATATATATATATTATATATTATTATATATAATATATTATTATATATATATATTATATAATATATATATATACCTATATATTATACTTATATATATATATAATTATAATATATATATATTAATATATATACTATATATATATATATTATAATATATATATATATATATATGGTATATATATATATGGTATATATATATATGGTATATATATATGGTATATATATTAATATATATATATATATATATATATATATTAATATATATATTATATATTATATAATATATTTAGTATATATATATATATATGGTTATTATATTTATAGAGATATGAACGGTATATATTAATACATGGTATTTAGATATTGATATATAGTTTATGTATTTAATTCTAAGAAATATTGTTATATATATTATAATATGTATTATATATATATATATATATATATTTATATTATACTGTAATATTAATATATATTATATATATATATATATATATATATATATATATATATATGATATATATATATTATAGTATATTATATATTATATATAATATATATATATATATATATATATATATTATATATATATCTATATTCTATATATTATCAGTATACATATATAATAATAATATAATTATTATATGTAATATATATAGTATATATAATATATTATATATATATATAGTATATATATATATATATATATATATTATATATATATATATATATTATATACTATATATATATATATATTGATATATATATATATAACTGTATATATATATATTATATATATATATAATATACTATTAGTATATATATATATATAATATTTATATATATATATATTATATATATAATTATAAAAATATAAATTATATATTATTATTTTAGGTATATTGGTTACTGGATTGCATCATTCTTCTTGGGCTATTGTTTCCCACTCCTTAAGATCTTTATTTTTATTTTAAATCAATATGTGATTTGCATTTGTGCTTCGACATCTCACTTTTCAGTTCGTAATATATTCCACAAATGACTGATATTCCGGTCGAAAAGCACCACTCCAACACTAACACACTGTTCTCGCTTGTTCAATCATCATCATGGCTTCAACAATCCCCCATCCCATAGATCTTCTCACAGCAATCAACATCAATAAAGCCTTTGACACTGTCCATTCATTCTTATTCAAAAAATACTTCAATCCCCTAGAAAAATAGACAAAAATGGCTTTCTATTTTCTCACTAACTGTTTTGCCAAAGTTCTCCAAAATAACATTCTCTCTCACTTCATTAAACTACAAAACGGCCATCCCACAAGGGCGCCATTCTCTCTCCATCTTCAATCTGTTACTGCAGACTTGCCACCTAACCACCGAAACTTTATCACATATGCAGATGATATCAGCCTCATCTCCCAACATCCAGACGTAAATATAGCCACTCTTCACACCCAAGAATACTTACAACAATTAGAAACTTGGTTACTCTCAAACAAACTAACTTTCATGAACACATACTTCCAACATGAAGAAAGTAAAAAAGTGGATCTGGTACAGATGGAGTGTGGATTTAGAAAGATACATAGAAAAGACAATGATAGATTTAGTTTTGACCAATAAAAGGAATATATTCATGGACATGAAGAGCCTACTGAATGTATCCTTGGATTTGGACCACAGGATGGTAATTGGGATACTGAGATGGAGAGAGAGAGAGAGATAAGCTGAGGAAATTAATTAAAAAGAGATACTGTATTTGCTAGAGGAACTGAAGGACCAGGCAACGAAGGAGAAATTTGATGAGACCATAAAAAGGAGAAAGATCCAAGTAGGAAATATGAGAGAAACAATAGATGAAAAATGGAATAAATTTAAGGAAATTATGATGGGAACAGTAAAAGAGGTTCTGGGAGAAAAGAGAATAAGTAGAGGGAGGAGGAAAAAGACAGAATAGTGGAGCAATGAAGTGAAGGCTGCCATAACTGATAAGGATAGGGCATACAGGAAATGGATGAAAGTAAAAACTGAAGAAAATAGATTGGATTATGTTGAAGCCAGAAACATTGCAGAAAGGATAAAAGGAAGGAGTATGAAGCAATCATGGGTAAAAATTGGGTCGGATCTGAAGAAGAATATGGGAACAAAAAAATTAATCTATGGATTGGCTAAAACTATGAGAACCTCGAAAGACCCAGAAACGCACACCATAATGAATAAGGAGGGAGAAACATTGGTAGGGGAAGAGGAGGTGTTGGAAAGATGGAGAGAATATTTTGAGTAATTGTTGAGATTTGAGGTTGAGGAGGGAGTGCAGATGGAGAGAGAATGGGAGGTGGTGGAGAAAGGATGGAGGGGATATTGCTGGAGGAAATGAGAGGCAATAATATGCTGGAGCCTTCACCTTATAGTTTCCTGTTTGAGTGCTGATTATATACAAAACTGGAGAGGAGTGGAAATATGAGCTACTAGAACTACTGAATGAGGTAAGAGAAAAAAAAAGAAAGAATAACCTGAGAATGGCAGAGTGGTAGTCCCTATATATAAGAAAGGAGATAAAAGAATTTGTAACAACTACAGAGGGATAGCTTTGCTGAATGTTGCAAGGAAAATATATATGAGAATATTGGAAAGGAGACAGAATCAGTTGAAGATAAACTGGGAAGTTGCAATATGTGTTCTGAGCGGAAAAAGTTACAATGGAACCAATATCCATACATGAAATGGGATAGAAAAAAACAATAGAATGGAATAGGAGGAGATGTGGCATTTGTGGACTTTGAAAAAGCCTTTGATTAGGATTGATAGGAAAGTATGGAAGTCATCATGGACAACAAGAGTAATGAAGTACAACAAAAATTAAAAAGAGCAATAAAAAGTACAGTTGTCACCACTGCTCACAGGCAAAGCCTTATTCAAGGAGGGGGTTGTTAAACTCAACAAACATTCACTAACGCAGTTACGCGATGAGCACAGATGCTGGCTTTAAAGTGAGGGAGAAAATTTGAGTAGGAACAAGAAGATGGAAAGAGAATTCCAGCAGAACCGAGGTGACAGGAAGGAAGGAGGCACATGCAGGAACTGTCTGGAGTTGCTATCACACAAATCATGTGCAACACAGTACCCCTTGTGCTAAACAAGGGCGTCGTAAAGGTGGTGGCATGCGAATGGAAAGTTCCCTCGAGCACTTGCCACTACAGTACCTATGAAGAGATAAAGCACAACATTCGCGCTGCAAAGATAAGAGGGGGCAAGTGAACTAGAACAGTAGGAGAGTTTATAAGTCTTTTTGCTTTTGACTCAACCCTATAAAGCGGGTGAAACTGAGCCCCAGATATGAGAGCAGTCTTTCCATAAAAGGGCGGATGAGGCCTTGTATAACTGGAGTAACTGAGAAGAGGAGAAAAAAGTCTCGCAGTCTAAACAGAAACTCCCCAGTTTCTTTGAGGTTGCCTAGCAAACCGTTGTGATGTGGGGTTTCCAAGAACATTTTTTTTTGTTTATGTTAAGGCCAGATGTTTATATTGTTACAGGAGGACGCACGCACACGCGACACACGACGACGCGCAAAGTTAGGCGTCTAGAGAGGGAGATTGTAGAAGTTGGGTTTTTGAAGAATTAAATTTCACAGTTGGAGAATGACCCACCCGAAATTCTATCCGATTAGTGAGAATGGAATCAAGAAGATTTAGAAAGAGAGCAATTCTAGAGTAAAAGAAGGAGCAGAATTGAATGCAAAGTTGAAGAATGAAGGGTTGAGTCATCTGCATATGGAGTGGATAGAGTTAGATGTGCAGACTAGAAGACCATTAATGAAAAGCAAGAATAAGTAGGAATAAGACAGAACCTGAGGAACTCCTATTGACAGACAAGAGAAGAAGTAACCCATCAACAACAGCGATAGATTGAGCAATTTAAAGAAAGCTAGACATAAGTGAAGCAAAGAGAAGGAGGAAAATCAAAGGAGGGGAGCTAGGAGAGCAGTTGATGCGTGCCATACCCGTCAAAATGCTTTGGGATATGGTCAACGCACGACGCGAGTCCTCGCGTAATTCCTAAGAGGAGAAACCATAATCTGTTAGATTAGGAAAGTATATCACCAGTAGACTCGAGCGCCGGAAGTCCAATACTGTTATACAGATGATCAAAATGAGATTCAGATGGTCAAGAAATGAAGAGTTGAGAAGGGTTTTCAAAGATCTTAGAATGCAAGTTAGAGCTATAGGGCGATAGTTAGGATAGAGCGGCTTCCTTTTTCGGAATAGGTTGGCATATTTTGACATGGTTTGCAGGTGAGTTTCAGGAGTGAGATCAGGGCAGTGTGCCCCCACTCCTGCTATTCTTAATTATAAACTTTATAACGGACTGAAGAGGATATGTAGAATAGGTGGACATGAGCATACACCTGCTATACCGCAGATGATGCACATTGATAGAAGGAGGGGGCGGATCCTGCGGAATGTTTGAAGCAGATGGAATGCCAAAATGGGAGAAATCGGTATGAATGAATACGGAGAAGACAGAGGTAATGAGAATAGCTAGTAAGAAAGAACAGAATTGAAACCATCAATTAGAGGAAGAGGATACGCAGGTGGATAAATTCCAAATACTTGGAGTGATGATGGAGGGAGAGGTCAGGGAGGGAGATAGGTGAGAGGAAAAAGAAGCTCTCTCGAACGTAGGAGCATTTTACCCAGTACTGAAAGAAACGGCTATAACAATGAAGTGAAAAATGGTGATATACAAATAATACGAGACGCAATTACTAGTGTACGATTGGAATGCTTGGGCACTGAAACACGAAAAAAAAATGAGAAGAGTGAAGGCGATGGAGATGAGTGTTGAGATTGATTGAAGGAGTAACCCTGAGAGATAGGCGGAGAAGTGAGGAAATACAGAGAGAGCTGAGAATTTGATCAATAACTAAACATATACAACAGAATCAACCTGTGAATGGTATGGCACCTCAAGAGAATGGAAGAGGGAACTGGATCCGAAGAAGATGCTGGAAATGGAGCAGTGGGCCGTAGACTGCAGGCAGCCGAAGAAAGAAATGGAAGGACGCAGTGGAAAGATGCGGATGAATTCTGAGGAGTGTCTATGGTGGACGTGGAGGAGAGAAGATGTTACGGGATAGAACCCATGAAGAGGTTTGCAGAGGCACACCTGACAGGTCAATACAGATCTACCGGAGGGGATGTAAATAAATATGAAATACTAATATATATATATAATATTATTATTATATATTATATTAATATTATCTTATATATTATTATATAATTATATATATATATCATATAATATGAAATACGTATATAATAGTATATATATATATATATATATTATAAATATATATATATATTATATATATATTATATTATACTATAGATATTATATATATAATATGTATATATTTATTATATATATATATTTATTTATATATATATATATATATTATATATATTATATATATATATATATATATATATATATATATATGGTTTTGTGCTGTAAATCTGAAGTTTGAGAGGATTGGTAGAGAGATTTGGCAGGGTGTGTAACAAGATGGGTATGAAAGTAAGTGTAGATATGAGTAAGGTTATGGTTGGGAGTGAGGACAGTCTTCCGTATGAAGTTATATTATATGGTGAGCAGCTGGAACAAGTGTCTGAGTTTAAATATTTAGGATATATATTGGATGAAAAGGGAACAGATGATGCAGTATAGTAGGAAAGCTGTGAATGGCAGGAAGTTGGCTGGTGCAATTAAATCATTGGTGGATGGAAAGGGCTAAGTCATGGGTGCGCTAGGGTCTTACATGAGGGTATGTGTTACCAGTGTTAATGTATAGTAATGGGACTATGGTCTGGAATAAGTGGTATATATCTAAAGTCCGATGTGTTCATATAGACAATCTTAGGGGCGTGTTAGGTGTGAGAAGAATTGATAAAATGAGGAATGAACGTATTAGAGAGTTGTGTGGTGTGAAGAAAGGGGTAAATGAGAGAATAGATGAAAGTATGTTGAGATGATGGTTTGGTCATGTGGAAAGGATGAATGATAGTTGGTTGATTAAGCGGATGTATAGTGATGTGTGTATGTTAGGAATCGACTGGCTTGGAGAGCGAAGAAAAAGTGGATTGAGTCAGTAAAGGAATGCCTGGAAGAGAGAAATGTGAGTTTGAATGAGAAAGTGCATAATAGTAATGAATGGTGAGGTTTTGTGAGGGGGTATGGTTACAGCCCACCTGGCCAGGGGATGAACCCTATATTGATTGACAAGATGCCATAGTGAGGACTGTGAAGCTCTAGGGTGGATTTTCTGACTGTGACGATTTCTCACTAACAGGTATAAAGGGGGCAGTAAGGCTCGGCTTTCTTTTCAACTTGTCATATTCTTCTACTTTCCTGTTTGGGAAAGAAGGTGGATGATATATATATATTATATATATATTATCTATATATATATATATATATATATATATATATATATATATATAGTATAGTATTATATATTATATATTATATTATATATATTATAAAGTAAAAAAAAATCAACTTTTCATCACATTACAAGCTGCTCCACAATTACCTGGGTCAGAACTATAGTAATACCTGTTAAATGACAAGTACTGAAAATGACAAAACCAGTACTTCAGTGTCACTATATTTACTATTTAGGATATCCCCCCTATATATAAATAAAAATAAATAACCATTTAATTACTTACCAATGTTGCTGCCTCATTGTGTCCCATTTTATACAAAAGTGTATAAATGCCTATGTTAATTATAATGGTGTTTTATACTTTTTATAGGCGATTGGGGTTAGCAATAACACTAAATAAGGCTCTTTTTTTTTAAGGTTAAAACTTGTAGATAAAAAAAATTACGCCTAAATTATTACGCACGATGCTCCTCTACTCTGGATTATCAGCTCCGATTCCCTTTTAATTAAAATATTTACTAAATGTTTTATACACAAATCAAAAGTAGTTCTACGATGCTAATATTTTTGTATCAGAATAATCTGAGTAATAAATTGCATTTACTCTAAAGAGATGCAACAAGTTTCTTCTATATAGGGAATCGGTCATTGTAAATCACACTTTTAACTGTTCCCATAAATTAAATTTCGGTCAGAAAATCGTAAACTACGTTTTATAAATGAAATTAGTTTTAAATACAGGAGACACACGTAACTCAAGTTTACTCAAATTAACTAAAGTACAAGCAACCTTCTTCGTTTGACAGCAAATGAGCAATAGTGACAGGATCAGAAAGTTGGCTCTTTAAAAGCACAGTAAAACCTTGTTGCCAGATTTTTTTGCTTGTCAAGTATTCTTGGTTGCTAAAAAATGTAAAAAATTAAAAATACCTTTATAGATATACCAGGGCTAGGGATTATAGTTAGACTCATGACTAAATAATATAAAAACTATTATATACTTCCTCATATATCTCTTCTATTTTGCTTATTTTAATATTTTATTTTAGGATATAAAAACTATTAGCTATACACAGTAAATTAGTTTTAGTGGAATTTATATTTTTGTGATTTGTCCCCATGGATATAATTCACCAGAATTTTTTCTAAAAAATTACAATGAGGTTCACTTCTAATTCAATAGTGGTCCTATTTTGTCGCGTTTGTTAAAATCAAAATTTAATAATCAAAATGTAAAGTGTATGGAGGTAAATTGTAATTTTTCCTTTCTCAACCTACCTGTATTCTCTTTATCTTCCACTCAACAATCAATTTTACCCTAATAAGTTAATGTAATTGCTAATTTAATAAAGCAAAAAGGCTGCGTTATCTTAAGAGCTATAAGAACTTCCTCAAGGACCAAAAAAGTCTTTGAAAAACCAACAAACTCAAGGTAAGACTTACGTAGTTACACAATTGTACATATATATTAATTTTTAGTTTTATTAATAATGTACTCACCGCAGTCTTATGATGAGTCTAGAATCTACGGTCCACGTTGAACAAAATTTGTTAAAATTATATTTATAAATATAAATATATAAATATAAAGGAGAAATACAAATAATAAATATAAATTATTAAATTTAAAGAATAATATAGAAGAATAAACAAAGAAAACCGAATCATGAATACTTCAGCAACAGAATATAATTGCGGGAAATGTAACCGTAACATAGGCCGCAAAACGGAGAGTATTGGATGTGAACGTTGTACAGAATGGTTTCATGCTACACCAAGCTGCGCTGATATTACTAAAAACCAATGCAAATTGTTACATGATAAGAAAAACATGACGTGGATTTGCCAAAACTGTTTGGAGAATCACAGAAACTCAAGTCAATCTAAGAAAGGAGTCAAAGGACCTAAGAAACTGTTATTGACCTATGTAGACGCAATAAAAGAACTGCAAGTAGAAATAGGAAAACTGAGAAGAGAAAAAGATGAAAATGAGACATCCAAAATAGATAGGAAACAGCTTATAGAAACCATGAGAAGAATTGTTTGAAATGGAAGATAAAAGAAAGAAAAAAAATAACCTTGTAATATATAATTTAAAGGAAAATGACATAAACTAGTAGCAACTGGAAAGCAAATGACAGGAGAATTAGCTTTGAATACTTAAGGAATGGGATAGAAACAGAGTTGAAATTGTTAAGGACAGGCAAGGAATAGGAAGAAATAACCCTAATCTCGCAATGAAACCTGACCCCTTTTAGTCGAGATGAAAACAGGGGAGGAAAAGTGGAATATCTTTGAAAAAAGCGAAAGATTAAAGAAATAGCCAACATTCAGAGAATATACAATCAACCAGACCAGACAAAAGAGAGAGGAAAGCAAGGAAATTCTTAGAAAAAGAGCTACAAGAAAGGAAACAAAAGGAGAAACTGGTCTACCCACATAAAACAAGGTTAAAATTGGGAAAAGGATGGAATTTCGGTAGGCTTAATGTAGATAATTATGAAAAGATTAAAAAGTAAACGATCTAGCGCTAACACTAAATATGATTAATATACAAGGACAACACCTACAAAAGTTGTTCGAATTTGAAATTTGTACAAAATAATGGAAATATTTAGTTTATTCTTAGTTGAAACAACAGTTAACAATATACGTCCTACAAAATGTATCGAAGACTGGAAAATGGGAATTGAAATGAAGCTCAGATTTACGACAAACTGCCTTCTACTCAGTGATACTTTTCAGGGCCAGATCCCAATACTTTGAAGTTTGAACCTAAAATGGAGAAACAGAAACAAGTTCTCAAAATGGCCGAATATCAGCTGTGACATATTGTGAGTTGAGAAGACCTGAACACTTCATTTTATCTGCCCAAAATATGAATCTTAGAAAAATTCCTTTGAACTCCAAAGACCACATGCAAGTGGACCTAAACGAGTCTTGTTGGAGATGGCTATTTTAAACTTCCACAACATAGAAGATTGAATAATCTGGTAAAGAGTTGTGCAGAAGAGAAAAAAGGATGTCTACAACAAATGACAATAATAATAGTGATGATAATAATGGGAGATAGTAATATTAAAATTGCAATGAAAGATAAATATAATATAAATTTCAAATAATAATAATAATAATAATAATAATAATAATAATAATAATAATAATAATAATAATAATAATAATAATAATAATAATAATAATAATAATAATAATAATTCTTTTAAGTGTAAAAAGTGTAATAAGAATTAATGGTGGTAGTGATAGAGCCACTGGTAATATAGAGAAAGGTGCTATTATTTATAAGGTAAATAAATATTCCAAAAAATGCATCAAAACTTTATAATAAAAAGGTGATGTTGGTAGTGCTGAAGCCAACAGAGGTTGTTATATAGTGTTACTAAAATTGATAATTATTCTGTGTTCATTCAAATTATCGCAATCAAATAGTCTATAATCTTGGCTAATTTGCTATTTAACAGAGCTGGGCGCGCCTATAATTTTTTTTAGTGCGCCTGCGCCTATGCCGCCGGACCTAGGGCGCCTATATTTTTGTCACATCAATGCACCTAGCACCTACGCGCCTTTGCGCCGGCGACTTTTCGCCGGCCGGTGCCTGTTCGCTAAATTTATTTTCAAAGTAAACTTTGGTGCGATAATAAAAACATGCTTTTATAAGGAAGAAAAACACATTTATTATTTTTTTGTAATTAAAACCCCATAAACTAATATCTACACGTCCTCTTCCTCCTCCATGTCCTTGTGGTCCATGTTTTCCCCCAGGAGGTTAAGCACGAGCGCTGCAGAAGTTGCAAATTTTTAGAGCCATGGTTGACAATTTATTTGTAGTTAAGAACTACTGAACTAGATATATATATATATATATATATATATATATTATATATATATATTATATATATATATATATATATAGATATTATATATATATTTTATATATATATATATATATATATATATATATATTATAATATATATATATATATATATATATATATATATATATATATATATATATATATATATATATATATATATATATTTTATTCTGATTTATATTATATATATATATTTATAATATCTATATATATATATATATAATATATATATTAATATATATAATATATATATATATAATATATATATATATATTGTATATATATATATATTTATTTTTGTTTTTAAAAATGAATATATATATATATATATATATATATATATATATATATATATATATATAAAGTTTTACACTGGTTTTTAGAATGATACAAGTTAGCCATGCTTCTAAGTTCTAACTTTTAAGGGTAAAAAAAAAATGCTTTGTTCCTGTTCATAGGCGCGGAGATTTGGCTGTGCGCCTAGGCTTAGTCCGCCTTTTTAAAAATAGTTGCGCCTTTGCGCCTACGATTTGATAGTGCGCCATAGGCGCAACTCGGTGGCGCAACACCCAGCTCTGCTATTTAACAATTGTATTAATGATATCTCTTTTTTTAATATTATTGTCTTTATATTAAATGTCATATGCTACCTCAAATAAATGAAATGTTTGTGAATTAGAATAATCACTTAACGTTTACAATATTTTACTATGGCTATAATCTAGATAATTTCAGTAGCTGTATATTTGCTATTTCTATTTTATATTTTTATACAAGTTAGCAGGAATTTTAGGAAAGTGCATATACTCCTTTTAATTTCATTAGTTGTATGTTTGTATAATTTTCTTATTTCTTTATTTATATATAATTTAACAGAAATTTTAGGAAAGTACATTTAGACAGTTAAAATAAATATATTAAATGAACATTTCTAGTCACATAAGGCAGTTCATAAATGTTTTATTTCATATAGTTTCATTTTATAACGATTTATCCGTATTTTATTTTATTTTTATTTTATTTCATTTTCTTTTATTCTTTTGTTTTATATATTTACTATGTATTCATAAATATGTTTATATACATTTTATTATATTTGGGTATAGCTGTATTTAGTATTTTTACCTATTTTATTTTATTTAAATTTATTTTATTTTATTTCTTAATTTTTATTTTATTTTATTTAATTTTACTTTATATTATTTTAGTTTGTTTAATTTTTGTTTCATATGTACCATATATTATTTTCTATATATTCATTTACTTATATTTTAATCTATTATATGAATTTTATGATTTGAATACAAAGTTTTTTTTTAAACCGAAAATATTTGTTAAGTGGTGCCGATGTTAAGGCCATACCACGACCATGTATAAATAAATAAACCGCTTGATAATAAACTGCGGTATAAAACCGTGTAATAAGATGAAATATCAAATTTATCAAATTATATCCAAAGTTTGGTATATTTTATCAAAATCTTCAAAGAGAAAACTAATATAAAAACTCTTATATATTTCAACATATATTTTTTTCCATTTTATTCATTCATTTAATATTTAGATTTAAGTTGTAATACAATGTTTTAGTAGATTTTTTTACTTCGGTATTATTA
>JABUQX010073411.1:25000-60273 GCA_015478945.1 Trachelipus rathkii
TTCAGAATAATAATTAAGAAGCTGCATTAACCCCTCTAGAAATGTCCCCAGTCAACTCCTAATAATAAGATACAATATTAAGCCGGTCACGCAATGGTTCCTTTTTAGACGGTACCAGTCAACCAATAAAATTAATAATTAAGAAGCTGCATTGGTCCCTCTAGAATGTCCCAGTCAACCCATAATAAATAAGAATATTTAAGAAGCCGTTTGGGCCTATCTAGACAACTTCACGCCTATTCTTATCCTCAAAGCCAAAAATCTAACTCCTCCTTGCTTTACGTTGAGCCCTCACCAGCATATCTATGTCTTTTTTAATATGGGTGCTAAAATTGTAGACAATATTCAAATACTGGCCTAACAGTATCTATTATACGACATTTTTACAAATAACAATATATATAAATTAGTCTCATATGGAAATTAATTTTCAAAATTTTTAACTTAGGTCCTAGCTCTGGGTTCAAAATCTTACAATGGAAACAATGAAAAGCAGCAACACTAAAGAATGTTACAGACTTACGGGTTACAGTGCCAATAGTTTGTTGAAAATTGAAAAAAAATATATTAAAAACTTCATAATATATATAGATTTATTTTAATTTTTTATTTCCATCGAAGTTAAACTACTTAAATAAATATACCAAAAAAAAAAAAAAATAAAAAAATAAAAAATATAAAAAAATAAAAAAAATCAATAAAATCATGACATTTCTAAAAAATTCAAGTAAAAAAAATCAGTTGATTTTTTTCATGCCATCCCTGTATATAACATTATAAAATAATTTTCCTTCAGTACGCTATTTATAAATTTGTTGGAACGATTTTTTGCATGTCTAGCAACATTTTAGTACGTTTTACCAAAGTAGTTTTATGTTCAAGTACTTTTTATTGCCTGCTTATCTACGAAGAGTTGCTATATATATTAGTATATATATATATATATTATATATAATATAGTATATATATATATATATATATATATATATATATATAGTATCTATAATATATATAATATATATATATATATATATATATATATAAAATTATCATTATTATACCGGGTAGGTAGCTCTACCCAATATTTTTTAGGTTTTAAAAAATTGAAATTAAATGGTAAAAATTATCTAAATTATTAAAAATTTATATAAAAGTTAAAAAAGAAGCTATTTTGCTTCATAAATTAAAAGATAAACAACCACAATAATGATAGCTATGATAATAATTGAATTCATTTAGAAATTCTCTCTCCTCTCTGATCTACAAGTAAATGATGTCTTATGCTAAGGACGGACGAACAATGCGTCATTTTTTTTATAATCAAGTTATAAGGGAACGGGTAGTCTGTCTTACCCTACCTATAATCGAAATTATATGAAACTTTCATTCTCTTCCCGTAAATATGTACAAATGTGTGAAAAAGGTACGACAAGTTGTCATACCCAGCTTGTGTGGTAGTTTGTTTGAAAATTTGTATCGAAAGGCCGATATTGAATATTATCTTATATAACTTTAATTTAAGTGGTATTTAGCATTATATACATAAAAAATTGAAATAATTGTCATAATAGAGTAGGTTGTGATTTTATATTAAAAGAAAAAACGCTTTAAAAAACTTATCTATAAAAACCCACAGCTTTATTTAAAAAAAATGGTAGGCCTAAGAAAACATTACTCAATTGAAATGTGCTTTAAAAATTAAGTCTATTTGTGAATATAATGTAACAGTGTTAGGTCCTACAGAATGTGGTGAAACTTATTTATAATTATTTTACAAATATTTTTTCGTTAACATATAAATATATTATATAATATATATATATATATATATATATATATATATATATATAATATATTAATATAATATATATATATAATTATATATATATATATATTATATATATATAATTAATAATAATAATAATAATCCTTATGGCGTCGGAATTTAAAGAATAGCACCTCAGCATATAACACTTAAAAATATATATTAATTATGGATATGGAGG
The DNA here is from genome assembly GCA_015478945.1 of Trachelipus rathkii. Lineage (NCBI taxonomy): Eukaryota > Metazoa > Arthropoda > Malacostraca > Isopoda > Trachelipodidae > Trachelipus > Trachelipus rathkii. The sequence continues at coordinate 27,007 of JABUQX010073411.1, forward strand.
GCTTTTCTTTAGACTTGGGGGGGGGGGGTCATATACTTCTACTGTTTCTGGTGTATTTATTCACCTCACCCCCGATGTGGGGAAAGGAGGTAGTAAATAATGATACCTTTAATATAAATGATTTATATTATTTATTAACCTTCAAAATTTCCATATTTAATTATCATATGAGAAAAAAAACATTCTAAGTAGCCTAGTATTGATGAAAAAAAAAAATTAGTCTTTTCAAGATTTTTCTTTAAATAAAATAGTTATAAATCATAATTATTTCTCTCTCTAAAGCCTCCTACGAAAACTGAACTTCCACATTTCAAATCCAATTTTAAGGCATATTAAAATCTTGTACAGAAGAATTTATTAATTCAACTAAATAATAAAGTGACACTACAAGCTTAATATAGAACTAGTGTCAAGAACGAACACAAATACAATTATCATTGATACAGTGACAATTTATATTTTAATATATATATATATATATATATATATATAAATATATATATATAATATATATATATAATATATATATATATATATATATATATATATATATATATATATATATATATATATATATATAATATATATATATATATATATATTATATATATATATATTTAATATATGATAAAATCTCATTAATTCTAAGAACTTAATTTAACTCAGCAAGTTCCCCCTATGTTGAATGAATTTTTATAATTATATGATATATATATATATATAATATATATATATATATATATATATAATTTATATATATATATATATATATATATATATATATATAATATATATATATATATATATATATAGTATTTATATATATATATATATATATATTATAATCACAATGCAGTCTTTCACTCTTATAACTTGTATTATACATGATAAAATCATTGCATAAAAATTGTGACACTCATTATTAAGTTTGAAATAATTTTTAATGAGAATGAAGCAAATTGCGGTGCAAAATGTCCAAGAAAAAAATGGAGACGCAATATCGGACGAGATTTACAACTTTGTCCTCAACGTTGTGTATATGTTTTGCTTTTTATGAGAAAATGTCAGACTTGCAAATTAAATAAAACTTTTATTTATCATTAATTAATTAATGATCTTTGGGTTAATTAACATCAATTTTGATATTAACCCAAAGATCATTTAACATCAATTTTGATGTTAGATCAATAACACAAAACACATCAAAAAAATTTCTAAATACTAAAATACTAAGGAGTATTTTTACAAAAATGTTCATAATTTTATACTTTAATTATATCATGGATAACCTTTGCTATAAGCTTATAAAACTGCAAATTGACTAATATATATATATATATATATATATTATAATATATATATTATATATATATAATTATAATTATATATATATTCATATTTAATATATTATTATATATATTATATATATAGTATATTATATATATATATATATATATATAATTATATTGAAAATTATTTTTAATAAAATTTGCAAGAGTAAAATTAATGAATTTTGAAAATATATATATATATTTTTTTACATGACTTGTGAAAAACAAGTTTTAATAATAAATGTAAAAATGTGAAGTGATTTTGGCCTACCTTACATGCCACGCTACTTTAGAGCGGACACGTGCGCTCCAACGATGGCTTCACGGATCGAAATTACAACCGTTGAATTAACATGTATTTCATCTTACCTGTGATTGACTCTAGTTTTCAAAAACTTTTTTTTTTTTTTTTTAAAAAAATTTATTTTATATTTTTGATGGAAATAAAGGGACCTATTTCATTTTCCTAATTTATTTTCTAAAAATTCCAAAACATATTATAATATCAGAAGGAAAATACAATTAGTAATATCACAGGTACATAAGACTGGAGCGCCAGAATTTAATTATTCTGTTAATAGTTCAGCCAATATTAAAAGACAAATCACTCTATTATATACATATTTACATACTCTTAATTATATCTAAATTGTTTAAATGTTTCTAGAATGTAATACACTTTAAATGTCAGTTTCTTCCAAAATAGTTTCTTTCTCTTCCTGTTTATCTTCCTTTTCATGATGATCATCATCAACATCATCATTTTTTTCAACATTTTCCTGAAAAGGAATTCCTTTCTGTTCTGGGGATAAGGGTAAAGCAGAGTCATTTTGAGCCAACAAGGAGGTATCAAGGCTACTTTCAATATGAGGGTTTGATAAAAGCCCCTCTGATTTAGTTTCAGTTATTAACTTCTCATTTTCAAATTTTTCATCCTCTTTTTTGCATTGCTGCTCAATGATGTCTGTATTAACTACTGCATCACTGCACTCATGCAAAATGGGCTTTGAGAAATCTTTAAAATCTGCAGATGGTATATCTTCATCAAAACTCTCTGAAATTTTGCTTACTACAGGTATTTGCAATTCTGAAAGTTCTTTATTACTCGAGTTTTCAAGGCACTCTTGGAGAGTTTCAATTTTTTCAACAGAAACTTTTTCAAAATATTGTCTATTGTAGGGCAAATCATCCTCAACGTTCGTCACTACCTTCGTATCAAGCTCTGATGTTTTGTAGGGTAAGCTTTCGTTTTTAATATCATCCAAATTACCTGATAATTCTTCAATAAATATAGATGATGTCGGCTTGCAAGACATTTCCTTTCCTATGTTTGACGCATCCTTTTCACTAAAACCACATTCATTTTTCTCTTCCTTTTGGCTTGCTAATTGAAAAACTTCATTAAACTCGGATTCATTTTTCTTTTCCTTTATGTCTGTCAATTGAAAAGTTTCATTAAAATCAGTTTCAACTTCCTCTTCTTTCTTATCTGCTATTTGTAAAGGCTTATTAAAATCAGATTCAACTTTCTCTTCATTTCTGTCTGCTAATTGGGAAGCTTCATTAAAATCAGATTTATCTTTGTAGTCTTTTTTGCCTGCAAATTGGAAAGCTTCGATAAAACTAGATTCAACTTTCTCTTCTTTTTTCTCTGCCAATTGGAAATCTTTATCAAAATCAGATTCATTTGTCTCTTCCTTTTTGTCTGTCAACTGGAAAGCTTCATCAAAACCAGATTCAACTTTCTCTTCCTTTTTGTCTGTTATTTGGAAAGCTTTATCAAAATCAGATTCATTTTTCTCTTCTTTTTTGTCTGTCAATTGGAAATCTTCATCAAATCCAGATTCAACTTTTTCTTCCGTTTTGTCTGCCATTTGGAAAGAGTTATCAAAATAAGATTCATTTTTCTCTTCCTTTTTGTCTGTCAATTGGAAATCTTCATCAAATCCAGATTCAACTTTCTCTTCCATTTTGTCTGACATTTGGAAAGATGTATCAAAATCAGATTCATTTTTCTCTGCCAATTGGAAAACTTCATCAAAATCAGATTCAACTTTCTCTTCCTTTTTGTCTGTTATTTGGAAAGCTTTATCAAAATCAGATTCATTTTTCTCTTCTTTTTTGTCTGTCAATTGGAAATCTTCATCAAATCCAGATTCAACTTTTTCTTCCTTTTTGTCTGTCATTTGGAAAGATTTATCAAAATCAGATTCATTTTTCTCTTCTTTTTTGTCTGTCAATTGGGAAGTTTCATGAAATCCAGATTCAACTTTTTCTTCCTTTTTGTCTGCCATTTGGAAAGATTTATCAAAATCAGATTCATTTTTCTCTTCTTTTTTGTCTGTCAATTGGAAATCTTCATCAAATCCAGATTCAACTTTTTCTTCCTTTTTGTCTGTCATTTGGAAAGCTTTATCAAAATCAGATTCATTTTTCTCTTCTTTTTTGTCTGTCAATTGGAAATCTTCATCAAATCCAGATTCAACTTTTTCTTCCTTTTTGTCTGTCATTTGGAAAGATTTATCAAAATCAGATTCATTTTTCTCTTCTTTTTTGTCTGTCAATTGGGAAGTTTCATGAAATCCAGATTCAACTTTTTCTTCCTTTTTGTCTGCCATTTGGAAAGATTTATCAAAATCAGATTCATTTTTCTCTTCCTTTTTGTCTGCCAATTGGAGAGCTTCATCAAAATCAGATTTAACTTTCTCTTCCACTTTGTCTGCCAACTGTAAATTCTCTTGGACTTCAACAGGCTTAGGAGAATTGGGTATACATTGGTCAAGGTTAATTTCAAGTGACTTACCCATTTCTAGGTTGACGTCAAGATCGTTTTTAGTGTCCTCTGAGGGACCACTCTTACCATTTTCTTGTGATGTATTTTGTGATGAACTTAAATTGAAATTATTGATATTTGAAGGAATTTTATCAGACGAATTTCCTACTTTAATAGGTAGTTTATTCACTTTATCATCACCAGAAACATTATTATTTTCAACAAATTTGTTTTCCGAAGGATTATTTCCGATATCAAGTGATTTATTATCATTTTTAAAGTCCTTGGCGGCACTAGAGACTTTTTGAATATCACATTTTTTCTCAGAATTATCACTTTTATCTTCAAGCATATTTGGTAATGTACCACCTACCGCATCTGTGCTTTTAGGCAATGTTGGGGCTATATTGAAATTTGAGAAATTTGCCCAGTTGTCCCAGGTCATCGTTTCTTCCGAAGGGGCACTGCTGCTGTCTTCTTCAGTCCTCAATCTTTTATTTTCTCGAGTTTCCTCCCTACTATCACTGTTCCAACGAGATGATGATGATGATCTTTCAAAAGATTTTTCTTTCGATCTATTATTATTCTCTCCATACCTCTCATTATTATCTCCATACCTCTCATTATTATTATCTCCATATCTTTCAACGTTATCATCATTATAACGATTGAAATCTCTTTCCCTATCACGATCCCTCTCTCTTTCTCTACCTCTCCAACGATCCTTTTCCCTCTCTCGTTCACGCTCTCTCTCCCGATTACGTTCACGCTCACGCTCACGCTCACGTTCGCGCTCACGTTCACGTTCGCGCTCACGTTCACGTTCTCGCTCACGTTCAACGCGTTCTCGCTCACGTTCAACGCGTTCTCGTTCCCTTCCTCTATCTCTCTCCCATTCATTTCCTCTTGATCTATCTCTATCTCTCTCCCAATTTCTTTCTTTACTTCTATCCCAGTCTCGTTCTCTGCTTCGATCCCAATCTCTCTCGCTTTCTCTAAATCTATCTTTGTCTTTATCTTCGTCGCAATGCCTCATTCCCCCATTTAAAAATTTATCATTCATCATCATAGCATTATTAGATTTAACACCTTCAAACGGATGAGTAATATCAAGTAGTATTACATTTAACACCTTCAAACGGATGAGTATTCCTAGATAACATGTCAATGTGTGGATCTTCTTTCCTCATATGTTGTTCTTCGGGTCTTTGATGAGGAATAATTGGCAGCATGTCCTTATCCATACGATTCCTATGGGAAAATAAGTCATCTTCTCGATTCCATATGTTCTCTTCTACAGGAAGAAGTTTCAAAAAACGTCCAACTCCAGACGGTAGATTATTCCATTCACCTAAATAATAATAATAATAATAATAATAAATATTTAAATAATAAATAAATAGAGTGTAATAATATTATACTATAATAATAATAATAAATCTAAATATAATTAATACAAATAATAATAATAATATATTATAAATATAAATAATAATATACATTATAAGATACAAAATAAAATAAAATAAAATTAAATAATAAAACAGATGATGGATAATCAATAATAATAATAATAATAATAATAAAATAAAGCATCTGAATACCTCAACGATTATTGGTATTTTCTCCTACTTAAAGGTTAACTGTCATTATGAAAGGAAGAAATCAACCAAGCGTATTATTTAGTTGTATATATAATCAATATATAGTATATTATACTATTACTAATTATATATATATATATATATATATATTAATATATATAATTATATATATTATATATATATATAAGTCATAATCACTGATATATATATATATGTATTATATATATATATATAATATAATATATATATATAGTAGTAAATAATAAGATATAACGGTACCGGCTAATAATGGTATTAATTATATGTATGTAGTGGGTATAGGTTTATAGTTCTAAAATTTATATATCATATATTATAATACTGTCATTTATGAAAAGCGAAAATAAACCAATGTTTATGTTCCAATATATAATATATAATTATATAAATATATATTATATATATAATATATATAGTGTGTGTGATAGTATGTGTGTGAGGGTATGTGTGGGTGTTATGCATATATATATATATAATATATATATACTACAGAAAAAGCTGAACTGGGCAAATATTCACAGACACATTAGAACGGCAACACACAACACAACAAAGAATAACCTCTTACACTAAATATAGCTATTCCAAAACTTCACGTCAATAATCCAGACAAATAAGGCCAGAGCCAAAATGCGAGGGATACCGATAGACAAGCGGAAAGGTGATATCCCCACAACTAATACCTTGGATACACTCCCCCACCAACCGGTTAAACACCTTGAAAGGCCGAAAACCGGTTGGATTAAACATTACGTAAGACTGACCTAGAAAATCTAGAATTAGCAAACAAACTAGAAACAGCAAAATCACAATATCCTCCATAAATACACGACCCAAATCACTAGAAGTCTAACTAAAGGAATACAATAGACCTCGAATATAACTATATCAAACATCAAACATTATATACAGTAAAAAAAAACCTACCATTAACCACAGCAAAAACAAACATGGACAAAGCAACATAATTGTACGGAACACAATAAAGAATATTTGAACGCCAAAAAAACTAACAAACTCCGGTAGGCGTACAATTAAATCTCACTCTACAAAAAAAAAATGGCGAGAGAAGAACTCTCAGAACTTCTCTCTACAAAGCGATATCAAAACACTCCGCAAACATCTCTTCGCAACATCACAGTATTGGCAAAACGTCATCTATTAGGTACCAAGCACAGCTCATACAAACAAGAACGAGAGAAAAATTACAAATCAAATCCTTAAAGAAAATAAAATGCAACCATGACAAAACAATAGAAATAACCACCATGAACTGACTATAACAACCCTATGTATATGATCCCTACCTTAAAAAAAAACACAACGAGACTTAACGTTCAACTCAATGAAACTTTGTAAAGCACATACAGTACTCTACACACCTATCAGGGTAGCGACCGCACTAATGACGCCAGGGCCTAAGGCAGAATAATTATACTAGATAAGATACCCATCATCACTTTAAATTCATGGGTATCCCCTCCATCTGGAAAAGATCATATTCATCATTATCAACACAAAAGTTAGAAAACCCATGATAAGGACCGCCTAAATCAAACCCTACCCTCTCTCGTTCCATTATCTACCTACTAGGTACTCATACACTTATCGACGTTACATAGGTTTATAAAATTCTAGTAGAAAAAGCTTCGACTCTCATAGATAGAGCAAGTAATTAACACCTAACCATCCGCAGACAAAAGTTCCAAGGTAATATCTCAGAATTCTCCATAAACTGCTAATCAACCCAAGCAGAACAGCCCTTTCATAAAGGCTATGTTAAGACACGAAATCCTAAAACGCTTAAATCTCAAACTTCCAACTTACCACACCTAATCAATATCTCAGCACAAAAATGTCTCCTCATCGATCATACTAAATATGCTTTGGACTACGACAAACATACATCATCTTTAGTATTTTTGTAGCACCGCAACGCACCACAAAATACATTTATAAATTTTATTTACACCGCTTCAAGATTTACTAAACAAACGACAGGTGGGCGGATTTTACACAACTTTTTATCAGCAAGATGATTAAGCAGCTCAAATACAGACAAAACAACAATTAAATCCTGTACAAGACGTAAATATTAACATAAAAGCACTGGATTAGCAAGACCAGCGTGTAGCAGCAAGCAGCGTGAGGATGATTTTCTACGAGAGTCTACTCCTGAGGGTACTCCTTTCACTCCTAAACAATTTATTATTGTTCTTAATTACAATACGGCCTCCAGATACATAGCGTTCTACTCACTAAATACCTCATAGAATTCAGATCCACACATAAGTTCAAACAATCTACGTTAAACGAGCTACCAGGCAGATCATCTCCGACCAAATCACCTCAACCTGGTAGCCAACAAATACTAATATATCTGAGCGTGCGGTTCGTCGCGGAAATAACCACTTACCTACAATTCGCTACCCTCCACAGAAGCTACATCACACCTTAATTCAAGCTGGCCTGCACTTTTCACCATAACAACATACCTATAACACTCAGCTACACACTAGAGAACAGTAGCTGACCACGGCGCCTACACACTTGGCACTAGACGTACCATCTCGTATAGCGCTCACTACATGCATGTCAACATAGCAAAGTATATAATGACCACCTCACACCCTTATATGAGTACACTAATCGGAATCTCACTCCATTTCAACAACTAAAAATTTTACGTCCTCTACCAAATTCATTGCAACCCATCTCTACTCTGACCAGGTGAAATATCAAGAAAACTACAATATAACCTAAACTTACCAGGCACATCATTAGCAGATTTATAGGATGCACATCTACATACACCCTCAACATCAGCATAAGGCAACAAAAATACTAACCAAGACAACAACACTCATGAACATTGATAGGCACTTCACTCTCTCTGCCAACAATCCACTACTCGTTTCAGTCTACCCATGTCTACACTCCGCCCCTCTCTAAACCCCACTTTTATCCTACCGGCTTAAACAACCTCTGTTCCTCTCCCGTCTCTCTATTCTTCACATGAAGCAAAATTTCTGTCATATCTCTTCTCTCACATCTCCATACAACACTCATCTTCAATATCCAACAACATACATCCTCTCACACTTTCTAACCGATAAACTACTCATTTAATGAACAACTGACAACCAAAACAAATTTAAATATACTGAGATATTCCACGCAGATATACGCAATCTGTGAATTTAACTCTCTCCCAAGAAACCAATTCAGTCACCCTTAACCCAAACTAAGTTAAAATGCGGCCAACCACCCACCCATTTGACAACTTATAAATATACGATTCAACCTTAATCAAAACCACCACGCATATCTGCAAAAATTGAAAACTAGATCCCGGAAAACTGCTCACTATTTCTTACTAGGAGCTGGTCACTCCAACCGTTCACCCAGAGAAATATGGGAAATTTCATCCCGAGGCGATCTGTGGAGACCGACAGAGGAGTGGTATGTTCTGCAAGTTGTTTTGCCCACTCTGAAAATCAGGGTTGTCAGGGGGGGGGGGGGGGAGAAAAAAAAAAAAAATACTATATATATATATATATATATATAATAGTACTATATATTATATATATATATACTATATATTAATATTGGTAATATTATATATTATAGTTGTAAATTATATTATATAATATCGTATAGGGTATAGATAAACTACTATATATATATACTATAGATATATTATATATATATATATATATACTATCACTATACTATATATACTATATTAATATTATAGTAACTAATATTTTATATATATATCATATTTACGCGTGCATGGGACGATTAGATCGTCATTTCGTCATCGTCATCGCGCTCAAAATCGGCCTCGGATAATATTATATCAATAGAAGTGCGATTCAATCGTCAAGTCTGGCAAATTTAGCCGATTATTTTTGATAACTCATCCGAGTACTGAACATAAATTAAGAATTCTGGGTGGCTCATATTAAAACCTCAATATAATAATGAATAATTAATAAATCAATAATAATAATAATAAAATTATATAATAATAAAAATAAAATAAATAATAATAATAATAATAATAAATATATATAAATGAGATAATAAAATAATGTATATATATATATTATAATATATATAGTATATAATAATTATAAATATATAGTAATAATTATTTATTATATATATATATATTCTATATATAATGATTTTATAAATGAACTATTAAAATTTATATATAAGTATTATATATATAATATTATATAATATATATATAATATATAATATATAAGGTATATATTATATATATATTTTGGTATGTATGATGACATTCCAGTGCCTTAATGGTTCGCCTTTCTGTTATTCGTTGACATTCCACACTCATCCTCCAGACAACATATCATATCACATTACTTAATCCCCCCCCTCTATCTAGACACCAACATCTTACAGGGACATCCCTATCCCTTTATATCCACACGTTCTTGTAGTGGAGAAAAATTGCCACATCGTATGTCCTGCGTGTCGATGAAGGCAACTAAGTGATGGTATTTGTGAATAGCGTAAGTGTAGTTAGGAACTGAAAATTTTAAAACCATAAATACTACCACTGTAAATACATAATTTACCAGAAAATGACATAAAAATAGCAAATACATACAAGAGAAAAGGTACGATAAGATCACAGTAAGCAGCCCTTTACATAATCATATCGGACGAAAAATGATAACAAAGGAAATGAAATCGTATACAATAGATATATGAAATGTTGAGGAGATTAGGAGGACATGAAAGAGAGGAGAAAGAAAGGTATCATGGATAATGTGGGTTTAGAAAAGGGGCAAATTTGATTTGCTCCAGACATGTGACTGAAACAAAGATTTGAAATAGGAAACGGATAGGATATAAATGAAATTAGTGGTGGAATGAGAGTTCTGTGAAATGTGTTTGTGTTGCTGTGGAAAGGAATGAGAGATGGGGATAGAAAGAGAGTATTTTGCAATTTCTGGATGACTAAAAAATGATAAATTAAATTCTAATCAAAGTTGTGAAATAATCAAATAATATATATATATACACTAGAAGTCTAAAGGTTAAATTAAGTTTTTGAATAAAGGTGTTCAAAATTTGTGTGGTTGCGACATATATATATATGTGAAGATAATGTTGAAAAGAGTACGAATTTTCTGAGATAAATCTGAATATGAAATTGATGGGTGTTATTGGATAGGGTGGGGGGAATGGATTTAATAGGACATATTTCAGATTCTTATTTATGCCTCATATCTGCTCCATTCAAGGATTTTTTTTTACAGTTGTCAACCTACCACTCACGGCAGAGCCCTATTCAAGGAGGGGGTGTAATCAGTACGCTCAAAAGTTCACCCTCATGAGCGCAAATTAAGCATATGAGCACAGACGCAGGCTTATAAAGTGATTTGGAGATTAAATTTCAGTAGGAAATAAGGAATCACAGAAGGATGGAGAGAGAATTCCACAAAACAGAGGTGGAGGAGAATAGAAGAAGCACCACCAGCAAAAACTAGCCTGGGGAGTTAACCTAATGTCAAACACAATACTCCAGTGCGCAGAATTAGATTAACCAGCACCATTAACTATGTAGCTATCGAAGGCGTCAGATTTTAAAAAGGTCGGGAGGTGCGTCGGTAGTGATAGTTCATCATCTGAGCACATCGCCTCTGGCTCAATTCCCAAATTAATAATTAAATAATAACTAATCTTAGAATAAAATAACGAACAACTAAGTCCAACAACAACACCAACAACAATCATATCTAATCAACACCGGTAACAACAACAAACAACACACAAACAACCAAAACATCTCAACAAATCAACTATCAACATCAAACATGTTCAACCATTCAACAATCAACAAAACCAACAACTGAACAACAACAACACAACAACAACAACAACAACCAACATAAACAACAAACAACCAACAACAAAAACAACCATATTCTTAATACGTGTTTTAAATGATTTTAATGTTTTATAGTGTTTTATATCTATTATTTTTTTTAATTATTATTATTGATATTATTATTATTTGTGATTATGTTCAGATTTATTATTATTTGGATGCCAATTTTGTCCTTCACTTTTTTAGTATATTACGAATATAATAAAAAGTATAATTAATTTAACAAAAATATAATTTATTAACTAACATTATATTCATTATAATAATTATTTAAATTATTATTTGTAACTCAGATATAATGCGTTCCTTTTATAATGGCAATATTTATAAATTTTCAAAACGTACTGAAATTATAAATTTTTTAGGATTTTTTTTTAACTTCTTTCGATTCCTTAAACCTATCTGTCGCTTAGTAACCTCAACCTTGAACCTAATGTTTGAGGTAAGAAAAGAGAGCCTAGTATTTTTTTTGAGAAATGTTTATTTTTTGGAATTACAGTTTTGAATTAATATTAATTATTATTATATAATACATACAGTTACGACCATAAAATATTAATGAGTCAATTCCCAGTTTGTACTTAGGTTCCTGCTTGGGGACTTGTACCCTTATTTTTGTTTTTTGAAATTAAACACTTAAATATCAAAAAAAATTAAAAACGGAAATTGAAAATTCAAAGTCAATCAATTCAAAAAAATCAAGCGAAAAATCATTGAAAAAATCAATTTATTTTTCCGTGCAATCTGATATAAAAAAAATATATATATTAATATAATATATATATATATCATTTAAATATTACTATATTATATTATAATTATATATATATATATATATATATATATATATATATATATATATATATATATATATATATATTCATAAATATATATCATAATAATATATTTATAATATATATATATATGGCACGCGTATCAGCGTTCAACTTGGGTACGCGTACCGTTTGGTCCTCAAAGACTGTTTGGCCGTAGCGTGTAAATAATATTGGTATGCTACACAAAAAATTTAAGGAATAACCACCCCATTTATCATATCGCGGGATTATGCATGTTTCTTCCCCTCACTATTTATTAAGAGCTCGTTAGAAAACTTGTATTTCAGATGAATTATAATTAAAATGCCAATAATATTTAGGGACAAAAATTATACATTTTGTATTTGCGCTTGCTATTAACATTTTAAAATCGAAATAATTTGCAAAATCAAAAAGGAATCTTAAATTCATTACTTTGTCTTGGATTATTTAGCCAACCATAAGAACGTTACTATCTGACAAAACAAATTTGCATGAATATGAGGTGGGTCCAGGCCGGACTGGCAAGGTCGAGCTGCGTCGGCGATTGCGAGCCCCAGCCCAATGGGGCCCCGTAGAGGCCCCCAAAAATGGGGATACTCGATATATCGACATATCGATAATTTATTATTATTTCCTAATAATTTCTGCCGTTTAACATCAATTATTAAGCAGTGCCATGGATTGATTATGTAGACCTAACTAAAGTCTTTTTCCAACGCTCAATCCTCAGTCTCGATAGGTTGTAGTCGTGCAGGTTTAACAGTTGTGTCAACAGGAAATGTGTGTACCTTATTTCACTACGGAAAAAAAAAATATTTAGACGATGAAAATTCCAAAGTTTTGGTACTATTACCAAAGCTCTTATGTTTCGGTGAAAATTCCGCTTAGATCACTAATGCTTCTTAAAATACATAAGTCGATTATTATTAGCTCATTCATTTAGTGTGTAATGAAGTCTTTTTTGTTCTATTACTGTTATTATTAGTATTGTTCTTAATATTCTTAATTATATATTATTATTATTATATTTATATTATATTATTATTCATTTATTATAATCAATATATATATTTATTATTAGTGTAATTATAACTTGAATGCTTACTATACCTTTAAGTTTTCAATTAAAATTTTCGAAATTGTTTATACCCTGTATATAGGCAAAACCATATATATATATTATTATATATATATATATATGATTATATATAATTATATATATATAATATATATCATTTTATTATATAATATATATAAAATATATAATATATGATATTATATTAATATATATATATATATATATAAATATATATATATTTTATAATAATTATATATATATATATATAATTATAATATAATATAATATATCATAAATATCAAATACGTTATCTCATCAACGCTTCGCTTTCGTATGCCTGCCGTCCATTTTACGTCAATATACTTCAAAAATTTGTTACGAATATATTCGTACATTCCGAGCTACTCTATTAGATAATCATTTATTTTCAGAACTGAAGATGAAATTCACCTCCTTCAATTGAGTTTAACTCTGACACCTTCTCTAATATGAACGAGAAACTACTGCTTGCAGTCAGCCACTATTAGATCGTCCTTAATTTTCAATTCAGTAACGTCGGCTCTCTCAGGCATTATTCATCAAGAATGAATACCATTTACACAAAATGATGATGGAAGAAAATCCCATGTGACGCTAGTGTTAGAATGCTGTACCAAACAGCTTGGAATGTTCATCTGCCCAACGAAATGACTCAATTTATAAAAAAGCTTTTATGAAGGAAGCACCCTATTCAATTATGAAGAAAGGATCTAAATTCCATTGACCCTTCAAACTTGATACGAAATTTACGGAATTGATAAATTACAAAAAGTTCAAATAATATTCGATTTCTTCAACAAGTTATGTTCCGTTGTATTGCTTTTGGATAAGATAATAGAGATTCTACAATTAATTACGAACTGACTCTTCTCTAAGCATATTTATAATCGGTTGAAATGCACGAGACCTCTATCATCAACTCTCACGAGTGATTTCTAGAGCCAAATAAGTCATATTCAAACATTTCAAGACTATAACCAAACAAAAGCGGAGAAAGAGAAGTCTACCAAAGTTTCGTAGTCAACGTTTAGTTGTGTTATAGATTTTGTTATTGAAAACCAAGATTGATACAGAGGGATAAAATCAAGAAGTGAACTTACATATAACGCTGAATGTTCTCTAAGATATTATTAGACAGCCAATGGCTATGTTGGTTGCAAATTATTATGTGATTTAACAAAATCATGTCAAGAAACACTGAGATTAAACTAAAAACCGACTGGCGAGGCTCTTGTGACATTTTTTTCACAAACATTTAATCACACAATCTACTTAAATAATTGTTCGTTTTCGTGATATCATTTTGGGGAACTTATATAGATAATATCATCTTATGTACATTAAGTTACTCAATGTAGCGTTATGACAGTGTCGATTTGCGTCCGCATGTTCTTCAGAAAGATATATGAAAGCTTTAAAATAACATAGGGTCGATGAATTCATCTGGATTGACTTTGTTACAGCTTATAAATCAGAAAATAGCAAGTATGCATTGCACCATCATATATATTGCTTGTTATTGACGGAGCTAACAATATGAAGGTTGTTATAACAGTCTACAGCTCAGTTCAAAAAGGAAATTGAAGATCTTATTTACACCACTGTATGGGACACATTGGCTGAATTGTAGATACTAATTCATCTAACGTTCCTCAAGCAGAAACTATGGATGGTGAAGATCAGCTGTTTCTAGTCTATTATAATAAGAAATGCGTTATATGAGAGGAAACAAAAATAAATATTATTGCACATTGAAAAAGCACAAGTTGCAAAAAATAGGAGCCATATGGAGCAAACATAAACTCTTTCTTCAATTATATATATATATATATATTGTACATACTTGCATTTCTTTACTTTAAATATTCTTGGCCTAATCTTAATTGAGGGCCACACTGTGTCCAGGAAACGCGTTGGTTTTGCCGTTTTGCCGGTTGTATCCACAGGTCTCTTAGAGATGAAACTTGAAATTGTGTAGGTCATCTCAGAAGGATATGCTCGGTTGTTTCTAACTCCTGTCGGTATCTTTGGTATGTTGGGGACATGATATTATGCATTTTAAACAGCTGTTTGTATTACTCTATTTTGGGATGATTTCAATCTGGTTAGCGCAATCTTGATTTTGCTTTGAAAAATGTTGTGGGAGATCGATATTTCTGACTGGGGGTATGCGTTGATGATGTAGCTGGGTTGACGTATGTTCAAATATTTCTTTGTAATGATTGTGTATTTGTTTAAGGGTTGTTATTTGCAAGAATGGAATTATTCTAAAGATGTCGTTGCATTATAAAGGTAATGAAGAAGATCTTAGTCGATATTTAGTGTGATTTTGAAGGTTGTTATTCCAAAGATGTGAGGTGTGATCGACTAAGAGTATTGCAATATTATTGAGTTCCTAGTATATCCAGGTGGTCATAGATATGGAAGAGTTTTGTTTCTTTGTGTAAGTGTTGGATTTTGGTGGCCTTGGTGAACCCTGTTATAATTTGGAATGTTTTCTTGGCGGGGTATCATGATGGGAAAGCATAGCTAAGTATAAGACTTACGAACTGTTTGTATGCAATATTCACAGTGGTTGATTCATTACTGAAATCATTCTGAGAGTGCGTGCCTAGTATATCTATTTTTCTGTTTACAGAGTTTGGTAAATGATTAAGTGAGTTGAAACGGTGAAATGTGTATAGAAAGTTAGACCGAAGATCTTAAGAGTTTTGATGAGAGGAATCAAGATATTGTTTAGTTTTCCTTGGGGATAGAGGGAGGATTACTGTCTGTCATAAGTGATTAGGACAATTGAGCATTTTCCAGCTATTCTCTTATTCTTTTAGTGTTGAGCCATGTTTTCAGTTAATGGATGTGGATTTGTGTGTATCTGGTGCCTGTTGATGTGGATTGGCTTTGTATCATGGTGGCTATGTCGTCAGAGTATGTTATGAGTTTTACGTTTGGAACATGGGAAAATCTGTTCTGAACATGTAGAAGAGGAAAAGGGATAGGATGGCTCTGTGAGGGACTACATTTCTAAATTATACCTTTTTTGATATTGATAGGTGGTTCTTGTTAGATACTTGGGTTGTCCGACCTGATAAGAAGTTAGAAATTCACTTTTATAGTAAAAGGGAGTTTAGAATTTTCTGTATGAAAATGTGTTTGGAGTTGATATCAAAGATTTTGTTTACGTACATGTCTAAAAGAATGGTTTCATGAGAGGGTGTTTTGTTGTGATAGTTAAAAAAGTTTTGAGATATTGTGATCAGAGCGATAGAGTTTGATTGTTAATTTTTGAATCCACGTTGAATGT
The DNA here is from genome assembly GCA_015478945.1 of Trachelipus rathkii. Lineage (NCBI taxonomy): Eukaryota > Metazoa > Arthropoda > Malacostraca > Isopoda > Trachelipodidae > Trachelipus > Trachelipus rathkii. The sequence goes on from JABUQX010073411.1 coordinate 43,922, forward strand.
CTGGGGAGTGTATGAGTCATTGTATTCTTGTGGAAATAAATTTTTTAAGCAGTTTCCAAAGAGTGGAAAGATGGGAATTGGATGGCATGAGGGGTGTAGGTTAGAGTCTTTTCTTGTTCTTAGTTTGGGTATTATGACTACTTTCTTTCATTTTAGGAGCATGAGGTTGAATTCCAATGATTTTTTGTACATTTTAGTTAGATGAGTGATGGCAGGCGGTCGCAAGTGCACGATATGGTGTCAGGACCGGTTTCTGGGGAGTTTTTGAGAGATCTGATTCCAGTTATGGTGTCTTGTACGATAAAAAGAAGAGGCAAAGCTTGTGTAAGGTGTATATGTCTGAGCTGCCTGATAGTTTTTCTATTACTATGGTGTGTTGACTTGAATGAAATATTTGAGCAGTGTTCTGCTAGAATGTTGCAGTGTTGCTTTGCAGAGGGGAGTGAGTTATTTTGAACTTTTAAGGCTTCTTTTAGGGCTTGGAGGGGGGGGGTTGTTTTGTGAGATAAGAAAATTCTTGATAACTTGCCAGATTTTTATGTTGTAGGGGTTGAAAAAGTTTTTATGAACGAATTTTTAAAATTTGTTTGATTTGTTGTTGTTATTGAGGGGCAGAAATTTGATGGTGTTAAGGACGTAGTTATTAAGTGCTGGAGCTTTGTCATGTTGGAATTTTATGCTGTTGTAAGTGGCAGATTTCTAAGGGTCAGGACAGGGTATAGTTCTCATACGTCTTACCACAGGGGTTATGTGAAGATTTGACTGCTTTATGCGTTAATTTATTGAGGATATGGATAGCTGAGTTTAGGGAGATATAGTTTGCATTTTAGTTCTTATTCAAATATGTTACTATGATGTGTGGGAACTTTGTCAAATTTGATTTTTTTTTTTTTTTTGTAATTTAAGTGGTTGCTTTCTTTTAGAAAATTTGTTTGATTGATGTGTATGCTATATATTGATTATAGGTATGTGTATTCGAATGTAGACTATTCAGTTTCTTTCTATCGGGTAAGGTAGGGTCATAAAGATGGGGTGATGGAGAAGTTTATATCTAGGGCAATATGGGTCAAAATGATTCGGAATGATATGCGTTTGGGAGAAGGTTGTAAATTTAAGGATTTTAGGGATTCTAGTCTTCAAGGAATGTGTATTCCACTGAATCGGATTAAGTGACGCCTAGTCACCACGTTGCGATGAACAATGAAGTTTTCCTATGTTCAGTTGTTAATTATGTTATAGAGCTACTTGTTTGTAAACGGTTGGGACAGTATGTTGAAAGTGGGTGAGGATATTATATATATATTATATTATATATATATATAATATAATATATATTTAACATATTATATATAAGTATAAATAGATAGTATATTATAGTAGATATATAATTATTATATATATAATCTAATATATATAAATAACATTATATATATATATTATAGTATAATATATAAAATAATACTTATTTATTATATATATATAATATATATATATATCATATTTAAATATTATATAGAATATATATATAATATATACTACTCCACATATATAAATATATATAGTATATCATAATAATAGTATACTATACAAGGATGAGACAATGAGGATATATAATTATTTACACCGATAAATATTATTATATCTATATATATATATATAGTATAGATATTATATATTATTATTATATATATATATATATAATATATTATATAATATATAATATATATATATATATTATTAGATATATTTATATATATTATACTATATAGATACTATCATATTATATATATATACTATATCCTATATATATAATGATATATAGATATATATATATATATATATGAATATATATATATATATATATATATATATATATGATATATAAGTATATATATATATATATATATATATAAATATTATATATACTATATATATATATAATATATATATATTATATATATATTTATTATATATTAATATTATTATAGTATATATTATATAAATATATATAATATATATAAGATATATATTATTATATTATATATAATATACTATATAATATATAATATATATATATATATATTATAAATATAAAGTATGATATGTCTAATAATATAGTATACATTTTATATAATATATATATATATTATAGTATATAATAATATATATATACTATATAGTATATAATATAACTATATATAATATATGATTTATATATATACTATATATATTATATATATATAATAGTAATATATATATTATATTTATAATATAATATTATATATATATATGTAATATACTTATATATATATTATATACTTTATATAATAGTATATAATAATATTGATGTATCAATATTATATATTATATTATATATATATATATAATTATATATATATTTATAGTATATTATTTATTTTTATTACTATTAATATATATATATTACTATATATATAAATATATAATATTATTAACTATATTAATATATATATAGAATTATATATATATTATATATATATATATTATATATATATATATATAACTAGTATATATATATATATATTATAGTGTTGGGTTGTTTGTAGTGATATGTATGCTTGTTTATTATGTTGTGAATGCAAATGTGTAGATAGTATTTTTTAGAAAAGTTTGCATAGTCGTTATGTAATATTTTAGGTAGGTTATATTTTTTTTATTAATGACAATTTTGTATTTTGGTTGATGCCGTGAATTTGGGTCCAGAGTTTTTGATGGGCTCTGATTTTATAATTATTTAATTTTAAGGCTATGTCGATGTTTTGCTGTGTTAAGAATATCTTATCTACTGAGTGTATTCATGTATGTCCACTTGCTGTTGATTGCCATTTTGAATGTTATTGTTGGTATGATTTGGGAGTGGTTTATGCGAAAAAGGGGTTGCATGGTTAATAGTTTGCTTTACGGTAGTTATTCAAAGTGTGTGTTTTTTTAATGTAATCCCATTTGTGATAGTTTTAGAAGCATGTCTTTTATTGAGGTTAAATGTTTTGTGTAAAATGATTGGACATAAATGGCAGATGTATCTGATGGGACCGAATTATGGATGTGTCTCCGACTTGTTGTAGTAAGAGAGCTGACCGACGGGCACTTCTTCATAAATAGAAAAATATAAAAGAGAGACGAGAGAGAGAGAAGAGAAGAGAGATGGAGACAGAGAGAGAGAGAGAGAGATGAGAGAGAGAGACAGAAAGAAAGAAAGAAAGAAGTATAATACAAGAATATTATTATATATATATATATAAATATATATATATATATAATATATATAGTATATATATATATATATCTATATATATATATATAATATATATATTAATAATAATAAAGTTATATATATACAATTATATATATATATATATAATATATATTATATATATAGTATAATATAGAATATATATAATATATATATATAATATATAATAATATATATATTATATATAATATATATTATTATATATACTGTGTATATATATATTTATATTAGTTATATATTTTATATATATATTATTATATATATATATATTATATATATTGAAATATATAAATAATATATTTATATATATATATATATATATATATATATTAATTATAATATATATATAGTAGGGGAGTCGTGAGGAAACGGACTAAAACTCCAGGGCTCGGATTGTACACAGGATAATAATGTAAAAAAAATTTTATTTGTTTCATTTTATAGCGTAATGACAATTAAACAAAATGTCATATATTACATTTCGGTTGATGATAGGTTAATTAATAAATTGCTTCGAACATTACCGCCATTTGACTCTAAACATTTACAGGCTTCGTCTCAACGAAAGGGCGGCTGTTGCACTCCTGATTGTTATGTCTTCCTTTAATAAACGCCTCAGCTTTTTTGCTGAATAATCAATTAGGTATCCCGAAGTTTCCACTTTTGCTCTGTAACGTCAGTTTTGAACCCAGCCCCATAAACAATAATCTAATACTGTGAGGTCTGGAAGATCTTGACCGAGGCCAACTAAATAGGACCACTCGAACCAATCCACGCTTTTGGGGAAACCACTTCGTCCAAATATTGCTACTGACCGTCGACCGAAGCGAAATGTGGCGGGAGCTCCATCATGCTGAAAGGTACATATGCTTACTGATGTTTAGAGAACATCCTCCAATAGTCCTTGTAATTCATTTTGTAAAAATTCGAATAGTGTCTTCCTGTGAGGGCGATTTCTCAATTATGAAAGGGCAAGTTAAACTAAACACCTACCAACCACACCACCCGGGGGCCCCGTTTACCAAATTATGTTGAAAATGCTTCTCAACCGTTGCGTAGGGATTTCGTCTATCCCACACATGCTTGCGAGTGTACTTATGGCCGTCGCGGGAAATGTTGCATTCATCCGTGAAAAAGTATGCGCGATACAACACGATGATTATTATTTATCCACCGACAAAACTCCATACGTTTACAAAAATCCTCTGGATGTAGGTGTTGCACTCTTTGAACATAGTATGGGTATAAGAGTAGTAATAGGACAGTTTGGGATCCCTCACCCTTTTCGCTAGGAAGGAATAGAACTATCGGTCTGAAACTTAGAATATAATCTCTTGTAAGGTAATAAGCTCGAAACCGCACACGAGTTATTCAAGTCTCTAGGATGTATATTGGCGGGTACCTCCCCCCGAGAGCGTAGCTCAAAATATCACTTACGCCCTTGTTGCGGGTTCCGAGCGAGCGAAAATTAGGCTTAGATAAAGTTATGTATTGAGTATGATGACGTAATCTCGTCGTAGACGAGATTACGTACCCCTGCGTCGTAGTCCCCCTAAAAAATTAAATTGTTCGTAGAAGTCTGAAATTTGATACGAAGATTCGATTCCCGAAGGGAATCGACTGAGTCGAAAAACGATTGCCTGCAAGGAATCGTTTTTTACGCACTCCGACTCCGGCTCCGGCTTCGGCTCCGGCTCCGGCTCCGGCTCCGGCTCCAGCTCCGACTCCGGCCCCACTTCCGCGCCGTTCAGTTTGCAGCACCGACTTTCGGATTCGATCGCTTTCAGGCCAGCGCGAACGAACTTTGGTTCAGCTCTGAAGTTTTTTCTTATTCTTATTTTTATTATTATTATCATTATTATTATTATGAAATAATGTTTTAGGCTCCGGCTTAGGCTCAGTCTATGGCTTCGATATATATCTACATGGGTTAGAGTTATCATATAGGGTTAAAATTTGGATTGCGTGTTAGATGATGACGAACCTTCAATGTATAACGAGTTACCATTGACCATGCATCACCCATGGGTTGATGCTAGCCCCTCAAACATTAAATATTGACGTAGAAAGCTGAAACTCGGTATATAACCTTCATATAAGGTATCTTCATCGTATATGGGGTTAAATAACCGTACATACCCCAAAGGAGGTCTCCAGTCCCCCAAACCTGAAATATTGACATAGAACGATTAAACTCGGAATATACAAATCATATAAGATACTCACATCATATATGGGTTAATAGCCGTACACACCCAAAAGGGGGTCTCCGGCCCCCAAATCTGAAATATTGACATAGAACGACGAAACTTGGTATACATCTTTCTTATGATGTATCCTCAATACAAAAAATAAAAAAGTAAAAAAAAAATGAAAATAAAAAATAAAAATAAAAAAAAATAAAAAAATAAAAAAATTAAAAAAAAAAAATTAAAAAAAAATTAAAAAATTTAAAAAAAAAAAAAAAAATAAAAAAAATAAAAAAAATGAAAAAAAAAAATAAATAAAAAAACATTAAAAAAAAAAAAAAAATTTTTTTTTTTAAAAATTAAAAAAATTTTTTTTAAAAAATAAAAAAAAAAATTATATATATTTTACTCTTTTTAAGTTTATAACTTAAAAAATTTACGTTTTTTATGATAGATTAAAACAGCGATCTGAGCCCCTGAGCCTCTGAAGCCTCCCTGAGCCTCCTGAGCCTCCTGAGCCTCCTGAGCCTCCTGAGCCTCCTGAGCCTCCTGAGCCTCCTGAGCCTCCAGAGCCTCCAGAGCTTCCAGAGCCTCCCCACCCTCCTCAGCCTCCCCAGCCTCATGACCCTCCCCATCTATGATCTATTGGTTCATGTCATATTTTGTATAACATAACACAAAACTTTCATTTTTTTTTTTTTTATAGGTTTTAAACAGTTTGTTTTTACTAAAAATTTTACGCTTTTCATATATAACTTAAGAAATTTGTGTTTTTACATACCTAAAAGGTACATGAATGGAAAATTCAAAAAACACCACGTCAATTGTAATAACAATAGAGTATTTTGTACATTAACATATAGTAATATTTACAAATTTTATCATAACCTTGTCTAATTATCATACAGATCAATGGATATATGCTAACGTAACAATGTTTTCACATCAATATTGCTAACGTGTCATAATCAGAACTAAGAGTATATTGTACAACGACAAACCTTTAACATACCTACTCGCCACTTTTATCTAACAATTATCTGGACTTATTTGTTACCATAACATAGTAATATTTAACAAAAAATTATCATACCTTGTGTAATTGTTTACTGATCAATGAAATAATTATACTAATCGTAACCATTAAACTTCACATCAATAAAGCAAACATAGCATCTTAACTAAGAAGGAAATGTGCTCGACAAACCTAACACGCACTTAAGCAACGACTAAACTGCTAAACATAACAAAGTCACATACTAACAACATAAAGTAACTAACATTGAACGCGGACATGAACACTACTTACACTTTTTCTTAACACTTATCACTGAGATTTTACATTAAAATAGTAACATTTAACAATAATTTATCACAAACCTTGTCTGTTAATTTCATTACTAATCAATAAATATATGACTAACCGTAACCAAAGTTTTCAATCAATAAAAGCAAACATAGCATCAACTGAACTAGCGAAATATAATGTAACACGAACAGACCTAACGTATCTTAAACACGCATAAGCAGTCAACATTAACAAAGTTCCATACTTAACAACAGAGGAAAGTAACTAACGCTGAATACAGAACGTAACGTACTCACACTTTTTTCCAACATATCACTAGTTATTTTACAATTAAACAAAAGTAACATTAACAAAATTTATCATAACATAACCTAATTATGCGATAGCTGCCACCGAAAATACAGCTAACGCAACAAGATTTTCACATCAATAATTTAGCTAACATGTCATAATTCGAACTAAGAGAATATATGACAACTACAAAACCTAACACGCCTTGACTCACACTTTTTCTAACATATCATGGATATTCTTTACCATCTAAACATATAATAATTAACAAAATGTTATCATGAATCTTGTCTAAATATCATACTGATCAATTTGAATATATGCTTAACGTAACAGAAGTTTTCAAAATCAATAGCAAAACACGAATAAGCATCATTCAACTGAGAAACTTAATACGCACCACTCACAAACCTAACACCATCTTAAACACGAATAAAGCAGTTAAACCATTAACAAAGTTCCGATACTCAACATTAACAAAGTTCCATAACCTACAACAGAGAAAGTAACTAAAGCCAGCATACAGAACGTTTAGCTACTCACCACTTTACTCCGAACACATCCACTAGTATTTTATATTAACAAAGTAACAGTTTAACAACAATTTATTTTCAGAACGTAACCACCTGCTTAATATACTATAAATACTCTACATTGCATATATATATAATATAACACACTGTAGTAGTAAAATTAATAATTACTTAATTTTATGTATTTGCCGGAGACGGAGCAGCCCCTTTTTTTGACGGCTCACGACTCCGGCTACCGGCTCCAGGTCCCCTACAAATGTACTCGTTCGACTCCGGGCTCCGGCTCCATCATCCCTAGAATTTTGCCTCCGCCTCCGGTCCGGCTCCAGTCCCTCAAGAAAAGTTTCGCCTCACGGCTCCGGCTCGGCTCCAACCAGAACATCGTGCGGCATCTCCGCTGGCCCGGCTCCGGCTCCGTGCTCCGGCACATGAGTCAACTCTCATAGGTATACTAGAGTTTGTGTAGGTAGAGATTGTATCTGAGGTGAAAAGTATGATTGACTTTTGTGTTGGAAGAAGGAGGTATTCTCTGGTACCTCTCATTATGGTACCTTGTTGTCTGTTTCTGAGTGACATTGGATGGGGTATGTTGGGTGTTTATTGTAAAATTTAGCTGTCGAGTGTGAGGACTGTGCACTTCGTGAGAGGAATGTGATACGAGGAAGAGTTGTAAATTAAGAGTGAGAATTTAGTGAAAAGGATGGGAATAAGAGATAAGGTATGTAAGGAACCGCTCGCAAAGTAAATCAGTTGAAGTGAACAAGATGAAACTGAAATGAAGGAAGCATTGTTAGCAGTGCAAAAGAAGCTTTGTGGTGTGCTGTTATATAAGTAAGAATGTGCTACAGTGGCAGAGTGGGTGAATGAAGAGTGATTGTAAGCGGTAAAGTAAAAAAAGCGTTATATTCTAATAACAAATGATGAGTTTCAGAGAAAGATGGCTTTGGAATGTATTGATCCCAAGAGGAGAAAAAGGAAATGCTAAAATGCATACGTAAGAGAAAGAAGAGGTATGAAACAGTTGTAAGGATGTCATGAATGGGGACTACAATGGGGAGTTATAGGAAGCTCTTCTCTGAGCAGGCAAGGCGCGAAAGGTAAAAATCTAGTAATTAGGGGTTACCTGCTTAGAATAATGATATAGGGATGTGTTTTTTGTACACTGATGGAAATGGATGCGTTGAGGGGAGTGTGGAAAGAAACACTTCGAAAATCTGTTATATATATTGGCAGTAATGAAGAGGTTATAAGTGACTGTGTGTGGGTTTGATGGTGCAAGAAGAATAGTATTTTGGGATGCAGTTAATTAGCAAGAAGAGGAAATGGTAAAGAGTGAATAGTTGAAGAATGGAAGAATCTGCAGGTATGATGAAATTACTGGTGAAAATGATCAAGAACGGAGGCAAGTTTTTGAGTTGAATAAGATCTTGAAATTGGTGTAAATAAGCGTTTAATGGAGGTATAGTTCGAGGATTGAGAGAGAAGCCGTAATAGTACTTTATATAAGGGTACGTTAGATAAGGGAACTGTAGACATATAGGGGATAGTTTATTGAGTGTATAGGGAAGAATATATGTTGGTTATTTGTCAAAGAGTGCCGCCAAAGTGACTGAGAGACTGATTGGTGAGGAACAAGGTTACGGGTAGAAGAGGGATGTGTGGATCAAGTCTTTACATTGAAAAAAATGATTGAGAAAATGAGGAGAAGAAGAAATAAATTGTATTTAAAGTTGCTGGGGATTTGCAACAGGGGTATTGATAGGGGTTAATAGGGAAGCTCTATGCGGTGTGTTAGTGATATGTAGTGTTGGTGTTAAGCGTTCTGAATGGAATCAAAAGAATTGTACGCGAAAGTGAGGCGAATGTGTAGACGAATACAATGGTGTCAAAGTGATTAGTCTGAGTTATAAATAGGCGGATATGAGGCCAGGGTTATGTGTTATAGTCTCAGCTTGGTTGTCATCAATTTGTATATATGAGGAGGTTATGAAAGACATTGAAGGGGCACTTTGGCGTGAACAGGAAATCGGTGTTAGGAATGATGGAGAATGGAGATGAGTGGAGGGTGCACTACCTATTATATGAGGATGATTTGTTTTGTGTGGCGACTTTGAAGATTTTGAGAGGATTGGGTAGAGCAGATTCCTTGCCAGGGTTGTGATAAAAGGAGGGCGTTGAAAGTAAACGTAGATAAGATGGAAGTCCTGATGGTGGTAGAAGGTGGGACAGGCGTCCAGTGTGAAGTTATATGATGGTGAGCGCACCTGGAACAAGTGTAATTCTGAGTTTAAAAACTATTTAAGCATACCGGTATATGTTACGAATGCCAGGAAGTGAGCTGGTGCAACTCAAAATCGTGGTGCAAGTGATAGTGACTAAGTCATTACGGAGTGCGTTAGGGTCCTTTACATAGACGATATGTGTTACCTGTTATGTGTATAGAAGTGAGGACTTTGGTCTGAAATAATAAGTTATAGATACTAAGATTTCAATGTGTTCAGCAAGGACAATCTTAGGAGCTGCGAGTGTGAGAAGAATGATAAAATGGAGACTATGAAGCGTAATTAGCAGAGTTGTTGGGTGAAGAAGATGGTTAACACGAGAGAATAACATCCTGTTGAGATGTTTGGTCAGTTGAGAAGGATGATTGCATAGTCGTTTCTCTAAGCGGTTGATGTGTGCGAGCTGTGTTGGAACACCTACGGCTGGAGCACTCGAAGAAAAAGCTGGGATTGAGTCAGTAAAAGAAATGTCATAGAAGGACAAGAAAAATGTGGCTTTGCAGGGAGGCGAGAGAAAAGGTGCATATAGAGAGAAATTGGCGGGGTTGTGGGGGTATGGGTTGGTGCCCACCTGAAGGCAAGGAGGCACTTACATTGACCGATTACCATAGTGAGGTCTGTCGTAGTCCCGTGAGCTAAGGGTGGTTTTCTAACTGCGACGATCCTTACATAATTATCGGAAGAGGGGGGGGGTAAGGCTGGCTTCTTTTCGCTTTTGTCATATTCTTCTACTGCTTTTCTTTCCGAGGCTTTCTTACGTCACCTTTACCACCAGATCTTGGGTTGAGAAAAAAGTAGATGAATTTTATATATGCTATATATATATATATATTATAATATTAATATTATATATATATAATATATAATATATATATATATATATAATATATAAGTATATTATATATATATAGTAGTATATACTATACTATTATATATATATAAATAATATATATATATATATATTATTATATATATATATATAAATATTATATAATATATATATTATTCTAGAATATATAATATATATATAATATATAATTACTATATATAATATATATATATATAATATATATATATAATAGTATATTATATATATATATTAATATATATATATATATATAATAATATTATATTGATATAAATGGAGAGATACTGGTAAACAGCGACCCACACATTTGAGACTGAAAATTTTCTAAGTTAAGAAAGCTAAGTAAAGTCAAAGTTTTAAGAATTCTTTCACGTGGCAAGCTTCTGATTATGCGAAAGGACTTGCATCTAATTACAATTTTCTTAAAACTTAACTTTTCTGAACTTTCAAAAATTTTTTTTAACTTAGAAAAAATGTAGCTGGGTCGCCATTTATTTGCTATAACTATAATATATAACTATAATATATGTATATATTATATATATATTAGTATAAATATATATAAATATTATTATTAAATATATATTATAGTAATATTAATGTATATAGAGATATACGTATATATATCATAATAGATAATATAATATAATAATAATAATAATAATAATAATAATAATAATAATAGATAATAATAATAACAGATCATGTTGAAATTATAATTTATTATGCCTAGAACAGCCCCAAATCCTTTTACTAAGTACTAAAATCTACTTTATATATTGTATACCTCTTTTTAACATATTGTATGTACTGTATTTTAATGCTAAAAAATACCCTAAAATGACTTGATATATATGAAAAATAAATAATTTTAAAGAAAAAAACAAAAAAAAAAACAAAAATTTTGGCCCCTTTGGGTTTTTTTTAAAAAAAACGTTGTTTTTTTCATTTTTATAAAAAGAACGTAACGAGTTTTTTTATAATCCACATATACTCTCTTCACCCAAATCTTGCTCTATTTGATTTTAATTTTTTTTTTAAATATTCTTCATATAACTTCGCCATGTGATCATTGTGAGATTCCTTCTTATTAATTTTACAATTCCTGCTCCCGCCTCTTACCTTTATAATGCGGATCTATGTAATTACTTCCTCAACTCTTCAGGCACTCTACTCTCCATCCAACACTCTGTTTCAAATCTCAACATCAGCTTTCGAGCCCTTCTTCCTCCTTCCTCTGAGCAACTCACACCATTAATGTCCATCCTCCCAGGAGTTTTTCCGGTTCTTCATGTTTTCCATTAATGGACTCCTCAAATTCCTCCTCGTTATTACTTCTCCCTTCTTCCCTTACGTTTACTCTCTTCACTACCTCTCTCTCTCTCCCCTTCCTCTTCCGAATGCATCACTTCACAATTCAAATCATTCAAAACTACTCTATCACCTTTGTATTTTTCCTCCGGAGCTTACCAATGTTTCTCCATTTTGGTCTTTGATATTACATACTCTACTCTTTGCTCCTCTATACGTTTTGCCAATCTAAAAATCTTCCTCTTGCTTCTCATATCAATCACATCAGCTCCTTGCTAGGCTTCAAAAGCCGACCTCCTCCCTTTGCCCTCCCTTCACTTCTATTCCGCTCATTTCTTTGCTTCCCGTACACGGAATAGGAATTATACTTATATTTATATATATATATATATATATTATATATAATAATATATATATATATAATATATTATATATACCTTATATATATTTATATAGGTATATATATATATATTATATAATATATATTATATATATATTAGTTACATATTATATATAGTATATATATATATATAATTATAATTATATATATATATATATATATATATATATATATATATATACTATAATATTATACATATATATATATATATATAATTATATAATATATATATAATAAGTATATATATATAATATACATATATTAGTTATAATATATATATATATATATATATATATATATAGTATATATATATTAATATATTATATACTATATATATATATAATATAGATATATATATATATATATATATATACATAATTAAATATATATATATAAATATATATATAATATATATATACATATTTATAGTTTATATATATTATATACTATATATACATAATTATATATTATATATATATAGTATACTATATATATATAGTATACTATTATAATTATATTTATATATCGATATACGATAATATATACGTATACCGATACTGTATACGATATAGATAGATGTTATACTATAAACCAAAGTTATTATGTATACGGTATATAAAATATAATAATATATATATAATATATATACTTATATTTATCATATATTATATTTATTATATATATATATATAATAGTATATAATATAATATATTATTATGATATATATAAATATATATATATATTATATATATATACTTAGTAATATATATAATTAATAAATATATAAATATATATACTATATTTCTATATATATTAAATATATATATATATACGTAGTATAATATATATTATAAATAATAGTAATATATATATAATATATAAATATAATATATATAGATATTATATATATATATATAATATATAGTATAATTTATATTATAGATCTGTATAGTATTGCAATCTTAATTATTATTATACGAATCGAACATTCAATAATCCTACAAATTATTTCCCATAAACTCCCATTGATAAAGATGCCAAATAATATTGTATTTATATGCATTTAAGTCAATGCAAAGAAACATCTCGTCAACATCCTCATTTTTTTTCTAAAGAGGATTGCGGTAAGCGGCATGCGGAATGCGGAATGCGGATCGTCAATTTAGCGTGAGCAGTGTTCGCAAATGGGGATGGGATTGCGCTAGATGTCATGTTCCTCACTAATAAATAGTATATATATATATAATATATAGTATATAATATATATATTATATATACTATTAGTATATAGTATATATATATTAATAAAAAAATATAAAATAAAAATAAAATATAATAATTAAATGAAAACAAATAATATATATTATATACTATATTTATAATATTCGTATATATATATAATAGTAATATTAATATAATAACAATATATCATAAATATATATAAGTAATATACGATACTAATAAATATCATAATATGATTATATATACTATTCTATTATTATATATATATATATAATTATATATATATAGTAATAGTAATATATATAGTAATCATTCCAACATTGCTCCTTCACCACCAGAAGCGATCTACCCTTCTTCAAGTTCTATATATATATATATATATATATACTAGGAGAGAAGTCTTGAAGCATCTAACCTCTTATCTCTTTCCTTTGTCTAATTGGTACAGAGTTTACATGGTGTTATCAATATCCAAAAACTTCCAACTCTCTCATCTATCAACTTCGACATAATCTACACCATATTATTAAATCTTTTCTCGAATACATACAACTCACCCTCCTTCATCTGTCCTTTAATATTTTCTGATATTCCTTTTTTTTAATCTATCCTGGAAGTACACCATTAATTTCTCGATCTAAGCAAACTACTAAGAATTTGGGGGTTCTGAGACCTCTTCAGAATTTTTACAGTTGCATGTCATAATCAGTTGCATGTTCTGTAAAATCGTTCGTTCTTTTATGAAGCTCTAACACACTCACCCAAGCTTCTTGTAAGGATGTTTACAACACTCTACTAATGACTCTTTGCACTATATTTATATATATATATATATATATTAGTACATAAAAGCACATAGATTACTATGATACATATTACGAAATATATATACACATACCTCGCTTATACATACATTACACATTATTATATATACTATATATATAATATATATATATATATATATATATAAATATTTATATATATATATATTATATATATATAATAATATACTATATATATTATAATATACTATAATATTTATATATATATTTTATATATATATATTGATATATATATATAATATATAATAGTATACTATTTATAATATATATAATTATATAATGTACAGATAAAATTATTTGCATATTGATATTATACGTATACATCTCGCTTTTCTTAAATAAATTCAAAAATAGTTATACGTGCATATTTATATATATATATAATATATATAATAATATATAGTATGTGAGTGATATATATATATAATATAGATATATTATATATATTATAAATAATATATATATTATATATATATTAATATATATTTATATATATAATATATATATATATATAATATATATAAAATATATATATTGATATATATATATATATATATATATATATATATAATTATATAATATATATTATTATATTAGTGTTGCAGATAACATCCGCATCCACATCGCACATTATTTAGATCCGGCATCCGCATCGCATCGTATCTGCGGCTTTGCCTGCGGATGTGTTATTGTCAGATTTTGATAAGAATTTATAATAAAAATACTAAGATGAATCTGAAAAAGAAATTGAAAAGAAAAAAATTGAAGGCAATTCAAAAAACGGTTTGATATTCCAATCTTATGTATCAAAGACATCCAACTCGCTATAATTAGTAATTATTATGGTGGAAGAAGTTGCTCAAAATCTCTTGTGCCTAACGCCAGCTTCGTATTCAAAAGTACATTCTTATTAATGTGAAAATGACATCTATCACACTGCATTAAGCTATTAAACCATTTGAAAGAAATATCCAAAAAAATCAGCGCGCTCTACAGCTTTTATTCTCCAAATAATCCCATGAATCTCAACTCTAAGGAAGCATTTGAACCATCTTTAATTGAATAATGATGACGGTTTAAAAGAATGAAAGATGTAATGTAATTAGAGCTAGAAAAACGCTTTTGGTTCTGTGGAAATTGATGACCCTTCATCACTATTGAATCTTAACTTAGACCCGGTTATAAAGGCAAAGTTTTTGTAACAATATTAGACAAGTTAAATCGTTACTTTGTGTTGCAGTTAAAACTTCAATCCGAAACAGTCTATAATTCGCACCCATTGAAGATAAAAAAACGAATATACAGAACCAATACCTTCCTCAAGTAAATCAATAACAGATTCACTGGAAGAATTTCTGACATTCTCCGAGGATGAAGAAACACAAGATTACCCAAAGAGAGTGTAGTGAAATGATTGAGAAACTCATCACAAGAAAAACGATTAGATTCAAATGATGATCTAATCAGTTGGTGGAAGTTAAGCCCAAGAATGATTACCCACGCTTTTTGTAAACTTGAAAGGAAATATGGCCTGTCTGCACACTTATGTTCCAAGTTCGAGAGTATTTTGCAATGCCGGGCTCTCAGCAGAAAAATGATGTTCATCAAGCCCAACCTTCCTATATTTGAATTTCATACTAGTGCAAAAAGTATATAATCCATTGTAAAAATCTTTCATTAAGGGCGAGGTTGGGAAAGAGGTTGGTGGGCATTGAGTTGGGTCCAGTCCCGCACCCTGGTAACAACTATATTAATAGATTGTGGCTAAATCTCGATATATATATATATATTTG
>JABUQX010073412.1:0-5000 GCA_015478945.1 Trachelipus rathkii
AAAAAGAGAGAGATATATATATAGAATATATATATATATCTATATATATTATTTTATATCTAATATATATATATATATATATATTATATTATTATATATATTATATATATATTATAATATATATATTATATATATATATATTATTATATATATATATATATATATAGCTATATATATATATATATATATAATATTTATATATATATATTTACGTATATATATATATAATATATTCTATATTAATATATATATATATATTTATATATATATATATATATTTATATATTATTATATATATACTATATATATATAGTAGCTATATAGTACAAGGAAAAACACAATAAACGTGTGAATATAGTATAGTTATAAAACCCAGAAATAAAAACAAACATAAAATTATTTACAAAAACCACAACTAGACTTTCGAGAGACATACCGCCTCTCTCATTCAGGATCGTAAATAGTACTATTATTAAAATTAAGGACAAATTATTTTTTGTTAAAATAGTTGGTTGTTAAGTGATGTTATTTAGATGTTTCATAAAAATGACGCCTTTTTTGAAAAAATTTAAAATATAAATTAGTAAAAATATTTGAAATTTCCAATTAAAATATAGACATTTAAAATTATTTACATGTTCTTAATTAAAAAAGAAATTCTAATATATTGTCTTTGTAAGTGCTCTATCAAGGGAGAAATTAATTCTATATTTGTAACATCGATCCTGTGTTCCCTCTCTTCTCTTTACTTTTGTAGGAATGAGTTACTGTCAAATTTTGAGAGTAAAAATGTTGGTATTGTCTACTATTCAAACAAAGTTTCTCAATAGTATGAAGAACTACAATCTTTGCAAGGGACTTTATAGACACCAACGTTTTAAAATTCTGAATCATCAAAATTTTTACTTTATAAGACTTTTTTAGGAGTGTTGGGGACACTAAAAACAAGCATAAAATACTTATGTACGCATTTTTTAAAATTGTCAGCTGGAAAAAGCGCTGTTATCTTTGATTTTGTTAGTTGCAGGTTTAACAGTGGGAGGTGAAAAATAAAACTTCCTTTTTGCTGCGTGAAGAGCCTTATATATAAAGGATTCAGGGTAACCTAGATTTTTAAAAACATTCTTAACATATTCTATTTCCATATCTAGATAATGTGAACTGCAAATTCGTAGAGCTCTTAAGAAGAAGGGGTTCTTGTAAGAAGGGGTTCTTCTTAAGGGCTCTACGAATTTGCAGTCCATATTATCTAGGTATGGAAATAGAATTGGATCTGGGTTACCCTGAATCCTCTATATAAAGGCTCACAAAAGATGACTATTAGAATTTTTTTAATTAAGAATGTAAATAAGTTTTAATTGTATTTGAACTGTAGGATTTCAATTTTTACCAATTTTATTCTTAAAAATTTTTCTATAAGGTCTTATTTTATGAATCGTCTAAATAACATCACTTAAACAACAAAACTATACTTTAATAAACTATTTTGTTCTTAATTTTAATAAAGTTTTATTTACGATCCTGAATGAGGAGAGTTCGCAGTTTTTGTAATTTTTATTTTTTTTATTTCCTGTGGGGTTTTATAATATATATATATATATATTATATATTATATATATATATATATATATATAATTAGTATTATAATAATATTATATATATATAATATATATATAACTATATATATATATATATATAGTTATGATATATATATACTTGTATATATATAGTATATATATATTATTGATATATATATATATATATATATATTATATACTATATTATATATATTATATTATATATATATATATATATATATATATTATATTATAATATATATATATATATTTTTACAGTTGTTTCCTATCCACCACTCACGGGCAGAGCCCATATTCAAGAAGGGGGGTGTTGCACGCCTCAGAGAAGTACACAACTAAAGCAAATTACGCAGATGAGCACAGACGGAGGCTTTGAAGTGGGGGAGACTAAATTCAGCAGGAAACATAGAATAACAGAAGATGGAAGAGAATTCCACAGAACAGAATGTTGGAAAGAAGGAAGTATAAGTCTGGAGTTGCCAATAGTTTACCTACATAAACAAAACTCATGGTGCAGACACAGCAACCCCTAGTGCTACGAGGCGACGTAAAGGTGAGGTACGCGAGTGATAAGCTCCGTCGAGCACCTTGCAGCTGCGGTACCTATAAAAAGAGATAAAGCAGCAAACATAGTCGCCGCAAAGATACAGGGTCAAGTGGAAACTGGTAAAGGTACAGAACAAGTTTATAGCAGCCTTTGGCCTTGACTCGACCCTATTCTCAAAAGCACGGATGAAACCCAAACGAGCCCTTTCCCACTCAGAATATTTGAGAGCATACTCCATACAAGGTGCGGATGCGGCACTTTGTATATCTGGAGCACTGGAAGAGGAAAAAAGTATCGAAGTCTAAACAGAAACTCCCAGTTTCTTTGAGCCCGCCCTATGTATATATATATATATATATATATTATATATATATATATATATATATATATATATATATACTATATATATAGCTATCTTTGATATATATATTATATTATATATATATAAAATCCTAATGAAGATTAATTGTACCTTATCTTGGCAAATTTAGAGAGAACTGCTTCATTACAATTCATTGCGATGAAGCACGCAAGCATCGCTCTCTCTCTTTCATCAGCTTCCCAAAGGAAGCCTGGCATCTTATAGTTCTTTGATTGCCAAAAGCTTCATTTGATATTATGAAAGCAAGAGCAAAGACGATATAAAAGATACAAAATGAAGTATTGAATAAGAAGGAGCGAAGAGCAGACTTATATTATAAGAGAAGAAGATAAAGAAAGAAGGAAAGAAAGAAAGAAAGAAAGGAAGAAAGAAAGAAAGAAGAAAAGTTGAAGACTTTAAATGAGAATATTTTAATCAGTTCATTTGTTGCATCTAAGATAGCAAATTAAAAGGTAGAAAGTAGAAAATCTTATTTGGAAAGTAAGAGAATTTCTCATAGGGCAAAAGTTATGAAAGTTTTGTGGGTTTGACTCGTTCTGCAAATGTTTGTTATAAATAAACACTTCGCGAAGGATAACATTGCTTTATTTAATATAGTAATACTTTTCAAAACCTACACATAAATATAGTACACACGAATATATAATATTATTATATATATAATAATATATAATAATATATATATATATATTAATATATATATATATATATATATATATATATATAATATTATATATATATAATATAATATATATATATATATATAATATATATATATATAACTATTTAATATATATATATATATATATATATATATTAATATAATATATTATATATATATATATATATATATATATATATATATATATAATATAGTATATATAAATATATATATATATATATATATATATATATGAAATGTATAGTTCCGAGAGATTGGAGAAGAGCAGTAACAATACCCTTATATAAGGTAAGGGGGATAAGGGGAACTGTAGGAACTAAAGGGGAATTAGATTGTTGAGTGTTGTAGGGAAGGTATATGCTGGTATTTTGGTTAAAAGAGTACGTCGGGTGACTGAAGGACTGATTGGTGAAGAACAAGGTGCGTTTAGAAGTTGTGAAGGATGTGTGGATCAAATTTTTTAACAAATGATTGAGAAAATGAGAAAGAAGAAGAATAAACTGTATTTAGATTTTATGGATTTTCAACAGCCGTATGACAGGTTTAATGGGAAGCTCTGTGCAGGTGTTAGGTGAATATATGGTGTTGGTGGTATGCTTTTGGATGAAATCAAATGTATGTATGACGATTGTGAAGCGGGTGTAAAAATAAATGGAGTCGAAAGTAATTGGTTTAATATTAATAACGGATTGAGGCAGGGATGTGTTATGTCTCCTTGGTTATTTAATTTGTATATGGATGGGTTTATGAAGGAATTAGAGGTGAGGGTGGCATGGGAAGGTGTTAGAATAATAGAGAATGGAAAAGAGTGAAGGGTGCCATGCTTATTGTTTGCGGATAATTTGGTTTTGTGTGGTGAATCTGAAGGGAGTTTGAGGAGTTTGGTAGAGCTGTTTGGCAGGGTGTGTAAAAGAAGGTGTTTGAAAGTAAATGTACATAAGGAGGTTGAGATTGGTTTTTGAAGTTTAATTATTAAAAACCAATAAGTCTTAGACTAAAAAGTATATTATTAAACTTAAAATAAAAATATATTCTTTCTTCTAACCATATAAGAATTTCTTAATAAGTAAACTATACTTTCATTTTTCAAAAAGGTGCGGAACAAAAGAGCGGAAACTTTTTTTGATCCGCACGTGCAAGTCCGCTAATTTCCTGACGTCTCCGCACCTCCGCTAGTCTGCACCTATTCTGGTAGTCCGCTCGGAGCGGACTAGCGGACTAGCGGACTAAAGAGCGGAAGTGCCCACCTCTGATATATATATATATATATATATATATATATATATATATATATATATAATATATAATATATACATAAATGCAAAATATAAAAATATATTTAAATTTTATTAAATATCTCTATTTGTTTTTTCATTAATATATATATATATATATATATATATATATTAATATATATATTATATTATAATTATATATAATATATATATTATATATAGATATATAGTATATATATATAGGTCCTATTCTGTTTTACGACTTTTTTTTTTGTTTGATTTTTTTTTTTTTTTAATAATTGCTACTATATGACACCAACAATGAATTTCAGTGGTAACGAACATGATTAAAAGTTCGAAATATTTTAAAAAATTTTTAAAATCACATTTATGTTAAATATTGTTTCAAAAATGAAATATCTTGAAAAATTACGACACTTACAGAAAAAACCAATTACATATTTGCATCCGCGTATAAAGCTTATTACAAAAAAAAACAAAAAAACAAGCAAAAAAAAAAAAAAAAGGCTCGAGCCGACGAGGGACAGAGGGGGGG
>JABUQX010073412.1:15000-17946 GCA_015478945.1 Trachelipus rathkii
ATACACAGCCTTTTTAGGTTGTATCTTAGATGTATCCGGGGTAAAATGACCGATTTGACCAAATTCGGGGACCAGCCCCACAAAACTGAAATATTGACCTAGAACGATGAAACTCGGTATACGATCTTCATATAAGGTACTCATATCATATATGGGTTAAATAGCCGTACACATCCAAAAGGGGGGTCACCAGCCCCACAAAACTGAAATATTGGCGTAGAACAACGAAACTTGGTATACATCTTTCTTATGATGTATCCTCGATACAGAAAAGAAAAAAAATTTAAAAAAATTAAAAAAAAATAAAAATAAAAATTTTTTTTTTTTTTTTTTTTTAAATTTAAAAAATTTTTTTTTAAAAAATTTAAAATTTTAAAAAATTAAAAAAATTTTAAAAATTTTAAAAATTTTTTTTTAAAAAAATTAAAAAAATTAAAAAATTAAACATTTTTTTTTATCTTTTAAGTTTATAACAAAAAAATTTACGTTTTTTATATAAATCAAACACCCTCAAAAGCCTCTGGAGCCTCTGGAGCCTCTTGAGCCCTCCCGGCCTCATCCCAGCCTCCCAAGCCTCCCGACCCTCCCCATCTATGATCTATTGACCCCTGCCTCCTCAGCCTCCCCTCCCTCACACCCCTCCCCATCTATGATCTGTTGAATCATGTCATATTTTGTATAACATAACACAAACTTTCAATTTATTTGTTTATATGTTTTTAAAAGTTTGTTTTTATTAAAATTTACGCTTTTCATATTTATAACTAAGAAATTTGGTTTTTACATACCCTTAACCTGGTTAAATCAGTAAAATCAAAACACCCACCCTCCCCAGTTCCCTACCCAAATCCTGATATTTATACATATAACATAGTAATATTTAACAAATTTATCATAACCTTACTACTTATCACACTGATGAATAAATATACTAACAGAACAAAGATGCATACTTTAACAATAGTAAAGTAACTAACATTGAGTGCAGAACGAACCTACTTACACTTTTTTCTAACATGTCACTGATATTTACATTAACATAGTAATATTAACAAAATTTTATTCATAACCTTGCTCTAAATATCATTACTGATGCATAATATATGCTAACATTAAAGTTCACATCAATAAGCAAACATAGCATCATCTGAAACTAAGAAATATAACGTACATTCACAAACCTAACACATCTTAAACAGGAATAAACAGTTAACATTAACAAACTTCCATATTAACAAAGTAAAGTAACTAACATTGAGCGCAGAAAGGTAACCTACTTACACTTTTCTAACATTTCGCTGTTTTTTTACATTAACAGAGTAACATTTAACAAAAATTTTATCACAAACCTTGGCTAAATATCACACTGATCAATGAATATACGCTAACGTAAACAAAGTTTTACATCAATAAGGCAAACATAGCACATCTGAACTACGAATATAACGTACACTCACAATCTAACACATCTTATACACGAATAAGCATCAACATTAACAAAGTTCAATACTTAACAACTGTAACGTAACTAACATTTGCATACAATACCTAACTTATTCACACTTTTTCAAACATATCTCTAACATATCATTACTATTTTCGTATTAACACTGTAATATTTATCATCACCACCGTGCCTAATTATCATACTGATCAACGAATATTCTCTAACGTAATAAAGTTTCCATAACAAAGCTAACATATCATAGTCTAAACCAAGAATATAACACCACACCGAAAAACCTACATACCTTAAACACGAATAAACAGCAAACTTCATGATCTTAAACTTAAACTTAAACATGAATAATTAGTAAACTTCATTACTTAACAACAGAAGTAACTAGCAAAACATATAGAACGTTGCTTTTCATTTTCTTTTTTTTCTTTTTGTTTTAAAAACTTTTATTTATTTTTAACTTTATTCTCATTAAAACTTTTTGTTTTAAAAACTTTTTATTTTTTTTAATTTTTTTCTTTAATTTTTTTTTTTTTTTTTTTTTTTTTTTTTTTTTTTTTTTTTTTTTTTTTTTATACTTTTAATTTTTAACTTTATTTTCTTTAAAATTTTTTGTTTTTACTAAAAATTTTATTACTATTAAACCCTCAATGTTAACAACCAACAGCCACAAGAAACCGATATAACGTAAAAAATTTTGTGTTTTTAATTACCCTAAACGGTAAATCACTGAATCCAGTAAATCAAAACCCCTTCCCTGATCTATTTGGTATTGATCTATTGATCTGTTGACTCAAGTCACAATTCGAGTATCATTTTGGATAAACATAGCATAAAAATATGTTCTTTTTATACTAACCCTCGAATATATGCTGACATAACAAAGTTTTCACATCAATAAAGCTAACATAACATAACCTAATGTAAGAATATAATGTATAACATCAAACCCAACATACCTTAAACACGAATAAACAGCTAACATTAACAAATTTCAATACTTAACAACAGTAAGTTTACTAGCAAAACATATAGAACGTTGCCTTTCACATCTTTATTTTTCTTTTAATCGTTGCTTTATTATATTTTAACTTTATTTTTTTAAAACTTTTTTTTTTAAAAAACTTTTAGCTATTTTTAATTTTATTTCTTTAAAACTTTTTTTAGTTTTTTTTTTTTTAAAGAAAAACTTTTAATTTTAACTTTATTTCTTTAAAACGTTTTGTTTTTACTAAAAATTTTATTCTTTTTATGTTTATAACGTAAAAAAAAGTTTCATTTCTTTTACATAAAGTTATAACAACAGTGATTTAAAAATCCGTAAATTACAAGTTTTCACATCAATAAAAGCTAACATAACATAACCTGAATCAAGAATATAATGTATTAACATCAAAACCTAACAAAAATACCATACTTGGCAACAGGAAAGTAACTGACTTTGCTTACAGACCGCTACCAATTCACACTTTTTCAATCTCTCTCTT
>JABUQX010073413.1:17500-23345 GCA_015478945.1 Trachelipus rathkii
CTCACTCGTGCCAGGACTTCGAACCCAATCGCAACAAGCCGCGGCCGTTAGACCAATGTCAGGAGGCCTTTCTACACTAGTCTGACTCCGCCTCCCCAAAAAAAGAAGGCAATCTCGGAAGATTTCAAATCTACTGATTCGATATCACTGACTTTTGAAACCTCGCTACTTTTTTAAATCTACGGAAGGGTGGTTGAAACCCCTTCTGGGGCTACACCGGCATTCTTCAGGGGTGCTCATGGGTTACAGGAACAGTCCGAAACGCAAAGTCAAGGAACGCCCGACATGCGCTACAAAACAATAACTTGGTAGCCACAAATTTTCAAAAAAGAAGCTAAATTTCACTCGCGCCAGACTCGACCATCGACAACAGCGGTCGCGTTAGACAAATACAGGAAGCTCTACCACTAGTCCGACCCGCCTCCCCAAAAAAGAAGGCATCTCGGAAGTTTCAAATCTCCTGCTTCGATATCACTGCTTTGAAACTCGATACTTATTTAAATCCACAGAAGGGTGGTTGGAACCCCTTCTGGGGTTACACGGCATTCTTCAGGGGTGCTCATGGGTTACAGGAAGCACCTACCAAAATTCAAGGAACGCCGACAAGCGCACAATATGCTTGTTACGACAAATTTGCAATAAATAAGACAAAAAAAAATTCACTTGCGCCAGGACTCCGAACCATCGAAAACAGCGTCACCTTAGACAATGTACAGGAGCTCTAACCACTAGCCCGATCCGCCTCCCCAAAAAAGAAGAAATCTCGGAAGTTTTAAATTCTCCTGCTTCGACATCCACTGCTTTGAATATCGATACTTATTAATCCATACAAGGGGGTTGGAACCCTTCTGGGGGTTACACGGCATTCTTCAGGGGTGCTCATTGGGTTACCAGGAGCAACGACCGAAAGTCAAGGAAACGCCGGCATAGTGCAACAAGATAACTTGTTGCCACAATTTCTGCAATAAGAAGACGAAAAAATTTCACTCGCTCCAGGACTCGAACATCGACAACAGCGGCGCCGTTAGACAATGTACAGTAGGCTCTGCCACTAGTCCTATCCGCCTCCTAAAAAGAAGGCATCTCGGAAGTTTTCCAATTTCTTGCTTCGATATCAACTGCTTTGAAACTTCCGATACTTATTTAAATCCAAGAAGGGTGCTTGGAACCCTTCTGGGACTACACGGCATTCTTCAGGGGTGCTCATGGTTTACAGGAGCAACCGACCAAAGTTCAAGGATCGACGACATGCTCACAACATGCTTGTTACGACAAATCTTTGCAATAATAAGACGAAAAAAAATTTCCCTCGCGCAGGACTCGAACCATCGACAACAGCGTCGCCGTAAGACAATGTACAGTAGGCTCTGCCACTAGTCGATCCTTCTCCAAAAAAGAAGGCAATCACGAAACATTTTCAGTCACCTACTTCGACATCAATGCTTTGAAACTCTGTACTTATTTAAATCAATAGAGGTTGCCTTGGAACCCATAATATATAATATATATCTATATATATTATATATATATTATAATATATATATTAATATATATATATATATATATATATATATATATATTATATATATATATTATATATATATAGATTATATTTATATATTATATATATATATATATAATATTATGAGAATAAAGTTTTTTTTCTTGCCCGTCTAAAAATGAAAAATTTTCCAAATGTTTATTTGTTTTTTTCTGCAATTCATTTTTTCCTTACATGAGTATAAAAAAATTCATTAAAAAAACGAACAGATATTTTTTTCTTCAAATTTAGTAACACCATCACATATAAACGTGTAAACAAACTGACTTATATTATAATGTTTTTGGTAGAACGAAGTGGTGTCAACCATGGTTGACTATTCTCTGTTCAAAATTTTGAAAGTACTTTTCAGAGATTGTAAAATTTTTTTTTTAAAAAACAAATTTTTCAAATAAAAATGTCTAAATAAAATTTTATTGTACACCAAATTGGAGTATTTTAGTGCAAAAACAATTGAATTCTGAAATTAAAAGATTTATGGCAGTTTTTTTTGGTGGAAATTCCAAAAAAAAATTCCTCTCTTCACCCTAAAACTGTTCAAAAAACGAACAGTTTTTTTTTTGTTTTTTTTTCATAAATTAAAAAGGAATATAATGAGTTTTTCTTCATCAAAAAACTTTACTTTTATCGGTTTGGAATAGTTGAGGTTTTGCTATGAAGTCTCCCCTTAATTTCTTAGATGTTAATATTAAAATTAAAGAGGATGGTAAAAATTGATAGAAGCGTCTTCTTCGTCAAATCTACAGATAAAGAACATACTTGTGAATTTCGACCTTTTCACTCCTCTAAATTACAAAATTGCTACCATAAAGACATTAGTTCATCGAGCATTTAAGTAACTTTAAATTGGGACCTTTTTGATACAGAAATTAAAAGAATAACACAGAACCTAATAAAATAACTTCCCCCAGTATACTATAGAGAAAACTATAAAGAAACTTTAAATAAAATTTACTACCATATACCATGAATGCAACGAAATGATAAGCTCGTCTTATATTTATAAACTGAAAATATGCAGTCAGAAGAAGATGAAGAAGACAAATTAAAATTATTTTATAAAAGAGCAATATAGCAAAAGACGGGAAGTCGCTTATATTATAAGATCGTACTATAAGCCATTGGAACTGTGCTCAGGCTTCTTACTCGTGAAAAGCGCTTCAGATGGTGGGAGTAGTACGTTTTGTGGTACGATTTTCAATGTTCTGAAAAGTGGATGTAACGCCTCTTATATCGGATACACAACGAAATACCCTCAACATGAGAATGTCGCAACATAAGTATAACCCGAGCAAAAATATTTCAACATTTTAAAAGAAGACACCGACAAAAATCCCGATAAACAAAATAAAAGAAAGCTTCTCCATCATAACAAGAAAAAATGATTTTTATGAATTGCGACTAGGGGAATCGTTGCTCATAAGGAAACATAAACCAATGATAAACATAAAATAATACACGAACATGTCCAATTTTTGAACATCTTTAAATGACAAAAAGTAAATGGTAAGTTAACTTTTTCTAACTTTTAAAATTTTATTAATTTTAATTTTATTTTATTTTTGTTTATTATTTTACACAAAATTTATTTTATCAAAATTGTTAAACATATTAAAATACAATTTATTTCCTTGAAAATGTCGAAGTGTACGGACGAAAGCTTGGTACTATAACTAAAAATCAATTGTTTTATTTTATTCAAAAATAATTTTACAGAAATTTCTTCTGTTTTGACAAAGGAAATATTTTCAGAGCTTAAAAAGCAATCAAAATCATATCCTTAAAATAAATGCCTTGACTGTATTGAGTTCTTTAATAATATAATATAATAATAATAATATAATAATAACAATAATAATATCATAATAATAATGAATAATATTGATAATAATAATAAATAATAATAATAAGTAATAATTATATAATAATCTAATAATGATAATAAATTAGTTATTATTAATTATTATTATTTTTATTAATTTATTCTGATCTGTCCCATAAGGATTAGCAAGATAAGTAGAATTATTATTACTTATTATTATATTATTATTATTATGATTATTATTTATTATTATTATTTAAATTCAAATGCTAAAGCTATTATAATATGTGTTTTTGATTTTTTAATTTCCAACGTTCTAATATTTATTTTTGTGCAATATTTAATTCCTTAAAATAATCTTTGAATAATAAATACAGGAGAGAAGAAGATTATTTACATAGATTTCCCGACGCGTTTCGTCTCTAGTCCTTGATGACATTTTCTCAGAGGATTATTTCTTGTAAGCGCAATGAGTCTGTTTAATTTGATATATAATAAATATTTAATTGAGTATGTTTAATTTCTTGTGCGCGTGGTTTTGATGTAGAATTTCCTCACAATTTTCAATGTTTCTTTGGCTTCATAGATCCGTAATAATATGGTGGAAGTGTTTAGAAACATTACTATAGTTGATTGACCATGTGCCGTGCTGAATGCTCAATAGATTTATCTGGGACTGGTTAGCGATATGGTACTGCCCGTGTCCGACTAATGCTATTCGTTTGTAACCAATATATGTGAAGTACAGTCTGTTATCTCAGGGTGCAGTTAACATTGGGTACAGTCAACGTGATGGTTGTCCGGGCAAAGCTCTTCTTGGTGTAAAGCGAAGATGATAGTTGTTTTTACTATTGCGTCAATAGTCCTGACTGTTTAATTTGTTTCCGAGGTACCTTTTAGTTTTGGAGGTTTAAGAGTTCAAATATTAAGCAAGGCACTTCTCTTCCTTATTGAAGTCTATATATAGCATTGGAAATTTTGAAGAAGAAATTTATCGAATACCCTTTTCTTTATTATATAATTTTGTAAGAGTTTTATTAATTAAATTTTCGACTGAATATCGTGGATGATAGCAGTTAAATTAAATTTTACTTAATGCGGCAAATTCCTTCATCAAAAGTTTTCCAAGTTAAACATAGGTTGTATGCTCTGTAAACTAAAGTTTGTACGATAGATTCTTTGTAAATAGTTGGTGAATAGGATCCATAGTTCACATACAGACCATTATCAGTGGGTTTGACATGTATGCCTGTGGATAATGTGCCGTCAGAATTAACATTGATTTTGATGTCTAAAAAACAAAATTATATAATAAAGAAAGTAAAAATTATCAGAAAAATTCGATGAATTTCTTCTTCAAAACTTCGCAATCGCTGTAGGACTCATTAGGAAGTAGAAGTGCCTCGTAATATCTTTGAACTCTCACCTCAAAACTAAAAACATCTCAAAAATTAAAGTCAGACTATACCATAAGTCCAAACAACTGTCATCTTCCTTTAGCACAAGAGATGCTTTGCCCGACAACCATCACGTTATGTACTAATTTAACTGCCCTGAGTCAGCCTGTACGTCGAAATATATTGGTTACACGACGATATTATTATTATTATTATTATATATTGTCGGACAGGGCATATCAACATCGCTACAGTCCCAGAAAAATCTTTGACCACCAACACGGCACATGCTCAGGTAGGTTTTTGTAATTTCTTGATAGGAGACATATTATACCGTTCGTGTGGAAAGTCCAGAAACTTAAAATTGCCGAAGGCCTTCTACATCAAAACAGCAGACCAGACATTAACATAAAATTTATGTATTATCTGTCAGACTCAATATCATTTGATTTACTTATAATTATATATTAATTCAAAGACTCATTCGCTTACAAGAATAATCCTCTGAAGATGTCTCAAGTATAGAGACGAAACGCGTCGGGAAATCTATGTAAATATATATATCTTCTTCTTCTCCTGCAAATTATTTTCAAAGATTATTTTAAGGAAATTAAATATTGTACAAAAATAAATATTTAGAACGTTGGAAATAAATTCAAAAATATTATTATTATAAAATTATTAACATTATTATTATATTATTATTATTATTATTATTATATTATTAATTATTATTATTAATTAAATTATGTATTATTATTATTATTATTATTATTATTATTATTATTATTATTATTATTATTATTATTATTATTATAATTATTTTGCAACACACCATAATTTCGCAGAACCAGTAAAGATATATGGATAATTCTAATTAGGGATGGCCAAAAAATATCGATATATCGAAATATCGATATTTTTGGCTCGATATATCGATATTTTTGGGCGATATTTTTTTAGGCGATATATCGATATTTCGATATTTTTCTTAATATCGAAAGCCGATATTCTTTTCAAAAAAATTTTTTTAAAGGCCGGAAAAAAATAAAATCTTATCCCCTT